>OVAQ01002562.1:1523-12293 GCA_900406345.1 Erysimum cheiri | reverse complement strand
GTTTCCAAAGCGGGGAAAGCATATACTGTTGGTGATTTCCGGTATTGGTGGCAAGAAATCGAGCGAAGGAATCCAAAATGTGCTGACTATCTTCAGGAGATTGGATTACCACACTGGACACTTTCACACTTCCCTGAAAATCGGTACAATCTATTGAGCAGCAACATCTCTGAGTCCCTCAATGCGGCACTGCAACAGGCAGTTGACTACCCAATAGTGTCCATGGTTGAATTCATACGCACGATGATGATGAGATGGTTTTGGTGTAGGAGGACTTTAGCGGATAAAACAAGGAGTAAGTGTACTCCCGAAATAGAGGAGATGTTAATTGCCCATTTAAGCGAGTCGACAGACTGTGGTGTCTTATCAGTTAGTAACTGGGTTTACCAAGTTAATGATGGTAATGGTTGTGTGTTTACAGTTGATCTAGAGAAAAAAACCTGCACGTGTAAGGTGTTTGACATCCTCAAAATTCCATGCTGTCATGCATTGTCCGCAAGCAGAGTGAGGCAAGTAGACATATATACTCTTGTTGATCAGTGCTACTTCGTTGGTCCATGGAAGGAAATGTATGAGTGTCTCATTATGCCTGTCCCGAATGTTAAAGACTCATACATTCCTGCTGTAGTGACTGAGGCTGCTGTAGAGCCACCGAAAACAGCTCGTGGTGGTGGAAGGCCTAAGAAAAAGCGTATTCCTTCGAAAGGAGAAGTTAATCACGTAAGTAAAGTATATTTACTTAATCTCTCCGAAATGCATTTTCGTAAATTATAGTAAGTTGGAACTCTTTCATTTACAGGTTAAGAAAAGGAAAACGGCACCGAAATGTAGAAGATGTTTTGGCACTGGGCACAATAAGAAGACATGTTCAATGTTAATATAAGTTGCCAATGATGTTATTAGTAATTAATATGCTATGCATACTTTTTGGGGGACCAAATATTGGTATACGTTTTTCTCGGCTAAAAGCTTCGGAAAATAACTCTAAATATGTTGGACTTAATGTTTTTTGTTATATTATTCAAGTAGACCTTTTTAGGCTGAAGTATCATTAGCTATTATGGAGAAATAAGTCCGTATATGGTGGACGTGTTTGTGGTGGGTTGACAAAAAAATATATATGGTGGACGTATTTGAAGTATGGGTAGACAATTTTTGTTACGAGCTAAGAAGGTCAACAAAATACAATATCGCAAAATAACAAGTTTAGTATACACATACTTTTCGGGGGACCAAATATTGGGCTAAGTTTTTTTCGGCTATAAGCTTCGGAAAATAACTCTACATTTGTTGGACTTAATGTTTTTTGTTATATTATTCAAGTAGACCTTTTTTAGGCTGAAGTATCATTAGCTATGGAGAAAGAAGTCCGTATATGGTGGACGTTTTTGTGGTCAGGGTAGACAAAACAAGATGTGTGGTGGACGTTTTTTAAGCATGGGACGTTTTTGTGGTTATGGTAGACAAACAAGATGTGTGGTGGACGTTTTTTAAGCATGGGACAAAAAAATGCAAAAACCAAAATAACAAGTTTAGTAGACAAAACACAAAATAGACAAAATCAGATAAGTTCCCATACACATAATATAGTAGTTAACAAAAGGAGATAAGTTCCCATACACATAATATTGTTCACAAACACTAAATAGACAAGACCATTAAGTGAATATAATAGAAGTTTCGAATAGACAATAATATAATAGAGATAAGTCCTTCAACAAAGAAAAGTAACAGCAAACGTTTCTCACGACATAACATTCCCCTATTCGCCTGAATCATCAATCTCATCTTCTAAACCAACTTCAACGCCGCAAAAAAGCAGACCAATACGAGGAACCCTATAGCAAAGCCAATGGTGTGGTTTCGCGATAGTGTGTTTGATCTCCTTCCGGCTGAGTGGGTGTTGCTGATCATTGCTGAAATTTCTTTGATGTCATCTTTAAGTTCGAGAAATACTGCCTCAAGATTTTCTTCAACTTCTTTCATGTAATCTCCCTGGTACTTAACTTGAGACCAAATCACAGAAAGTTCACTATTGTCGCCTCTATTCCCTCGACTGAGACTGTTCACTCGCTCCTCAAGAGAAAGATTTGTCTTAACAATTGCGTCAAGCATATCAAGGACGTGTTTATCCCATGACTTGAGGGTATGTATCCCACCAGGCTTGCAAAAAGAAACAAATTTATTTTTTAAAACTATAATACATCACTAAACTAACGCAGCAGCAAAGGATTTAATGGATTGATTATGGAAATGTTTACATTACTGACCTCGTGATTTTCGCACTTGTAGAACAGCCGTCCGTTGAAGTAGCTCGAGTCGGAAACAAGCTTCACACCTCCACCACATTTGCAGGTCCTCGGTACGACTTGTTGCCTAGTCGTCGGAGACTGATGCCGGCGATTACTCGCTGATGACTGTGAGTACGTCTCTGTCCGCCCAACAAATGACGCAGATGAGTCCGACGGCTGACTGTAACTATAGTCATGGCCCATTTTCGTATGTATCTCTTTGTAGAGTCTCTAACAATTAGTTGTTCAGTAATGGTGGATGTTGGTTTATGAGGGAGAAGTGTGTGTATATGGAGTGGCTCAATATGAATATCCCCTGGTTAATAACCATTAGTAATTTCGTGGTTTCGTAGACAATTAATGTGGCGTGAAAAGGTTTACGGTGATAACACGCAAGCTGTCTGATTTGATTTGCATCGTCTCTTAAAGTTGTGTATTGTCTACTGGAGTAATATAATATTAAATGATGCAATGCGGTACATATAGACAAATAAAGTACAAAACATATACAGGACAAATTAACCCATAGTCGACAAATAAAACATACTATAGTAGACATATTCCGACATGTAAACTATAATAGACAAAATCGGAATCGGAATCAACCATGTAAAATTCTTCAGACTATGGCGACTGAAACATGTTTTTAAACTTCTGACAACGCCACCAGGTGTAGCATGGGGGAAACAATTTTTCCTCGCCACATTTTGCGCAGTTTGCCTTCCAACCAAAAGGCACGCTTGGGATCTTGCTTAAGAACAAGGACAATGACCTAGGACGACGACGACCATATGGTTCACCAGCAATGCTGCAAATATCATTGTGTACCCTCTGTGCGACATGTTCAATTTCGATGAACTCATTGAATGCATCTCTGAACTTCATCATCAGCTTAATACCCTCCTGGGTTTCTCCTTCACATAGCACTAAAATCGTTAGTATAAACGTTTTCGAAGATGAAGGGTGGTGTTTACCAAATAGAAAGTCCCATGGATTTGCTAGGGTGACAATGGCATCTTTGATGGAATTTGGGCCATCTCTAACGACTTCTCTCAAAGCCTCAAGATACTTTGATACCGGGTTTTGAGCGATAAGCGTTCGCTCAAAAAAAGGCCGAAACATATATCCCCGGTTAACGAGAAAAGGGATTGCCTCCATGATACCCAGTGATGCTTCACGTAAGACAAACTCGTTAGTACATAAACGAAACCCATCTGGACCAGAAGCCAAGAGCGGCCCGAGATAGTCAATGCCATGTTTACCAAGGAGACTTACAATGTAGAGTGTAATATGTTCAGGGAGATCTACTAGTGTATTCATATTTTTGGGGTTGGTTCATATCAGGTTCTATACGTGATAACAACAATATATAGGCATATGTACTTGTAAATATCGGAGGAAATTAACTACAAAGGTTGGTGTTAGATGGTTAGTAGTTGAAAATATTAATGCTGATTCTGATTAAATGGAAAAGTGTACTGAAGCTGAAGAGAGGGAAAAGTAATAATGTTTTTGAATCCAAGGATACGAAGTCGCAATAAGGTAAATGACACAAATACGCAGCGGTTGTCCATTATATTCAAGATTGACAGCATCTTGTCCATTTCTAGAGAATAGACATATTTTAAAAAACTTTTTACCAAACTTTGCTAAAAACAAATCGTAGGGACTCAAGATAATTAGATACTGGGTTTCTAACCCAAAGAATACGATAAAAAATAGGACGGAAGACTGATCCCCGGTTCACAAGCGCCGGCTGAGACTCAATGATGCCAAGCGAAGCTTCCCTCAACACAAGGTGAAAGGTTGGTGGTAGATGGACTTGTAGTTGACAACATTAATGCGCATTGCATGACCTTGACATGACATCTTAGTAAGTAGAAATGAACAGAAAACACAAATCCAAAACGGACCAATTATTCGTGGACATATTTGAAGTTTTCGTATACAAGAGCTATTGATGATGGACATAATTGAAGTGTTGGTAGACATTAAAAGGTATTATTGGCTCAAAAGAAGAGAAGTGTCGTAGTAATAATGAACGGTTACCATTAAATGACTTGGTTATATGTCAAATCAATTCATTACCATGGTCTATGCAATAATCTAAGTAATAAGGGAATCAAGGGAAACCCATCTTCTGATATTATTAAGGGAAAAAGTTAAAAATATGACAAATCATAAGTAACTTGGCAAATGCATTACTCGAACTCTTGAGTTCTGCTTAAAGAAGGTATGAATTTTACCACTACACTATTGCTACTTTCAAAAATATTCGTAATATTAAAACTAATATTATGTCAAATATACAGATATTACCAAACTCTTTTATAAATAGGGATTAAAACCCTAATGTCACAGATAGGGAAATCGATTTGGGGATTTCTGTTTCCAATCCTTAGAATTAAAATTTCTGAAATTTTCAAAAACTGACCAAAATGATTGAAGAGCGTCATGATGCCAATGTTAATACGCAGGGGATTCGTGGATTCCCAGTGATTTGTGAGTGTGGTCGTGATACTGTAATAAAAACTGCCAAGACCAAAGATAATCCCGGAAGACCTTTCTTCCGATGTACGACATTTGCCGATGTAAGTGTCTAAAATCCGGTTATTATCCATAAATTTTATATAATACTTTGAACAATTTCACAATTTCTTCATTTGCAGGATCACTTATTTAAATGGGTGGAAGATGCAGTGTACAAAGAGGTTCAAGATGTGGTGGTTAAGGTCGCGAGTATAGAATCAGATCTGATGAAAACAAAAGGGGATTTAAGCTGCGTTAACGAGACACTCCTGGAAGAAGTTACAAAGGCGAAGATCCAGCTTAAGACACTGACCCTGATAATGAAGTTGGGTTGTTTCATATTTGTTTTGCTAATCATCACCTGTGTTTTGATGATAACGCTTCATAAATCCAAACGATTGTACGAAGGTTTTTAGGAACGAAATGGAGGACATTGTTCACTGATAATGTATAAGTTAATGGACGAGTTCGTATCTCGTACTGTTCTTTTCTGTACTGCTACTTAATATTGTCCGCTGCAAATCTATTTGTCTACTGATTATTAATATTGTCTTCTGAAAATTTGTTTGAGACGAGTAATTATTCTAACATTTCATTTGTGCAGTGATTTTGAACAAACAATATTAAGATATTGAGTAATCTAATATCCAACACTAATTATAAGGAATCCAACAAAATAAATAGCATAGTAGTTTAAACCATACGACCAATTTAAACCATACGACCAATTCTAATTGCATACATAAGTTTAACCAAACATTGTAAAATGGGTTGATCTAACCAAACATTGTAAAATGGGTAGATCTAACCAAACTGTTAAACAGTTCCAACAAATTCTTCATAAATATCAATAGCGAATCGCATCCTCATCTCGTTAACCTTGGCGTCTGTCAGGTCATCCAAACCCATTCCTTGAGCGTGTAGTTCAATAAACTTCACAGTTAATGGACCACAGTCTCCAGTGCGTACGTTCTGGTGGACATTCACAAGCCTTTCATACGTGAATGCATCAGGGATAATGCAATCAATACCATCTGTCTCCGCAAATTCCTTGATAATGAGAGGTAGCAGTTCCAGCAGAGGTTTCATAAGCCGCGAAAGCTTTGACTCGTCATTCTTAATGATTAGGGGATCTAGTATAATGATTTTACCCAACTTGAGCTGTATAACAGCAGCAACCCAGTGCCCCTTTTCCCCAATTCAAAGGGACATATACAGTGTCCACATCAGTATACCAGCCGACTTTACCCCCTCTGCTTGGGACTATTCCTCTCACGTAGTTCTTTATCAACTTGTTCCATTGGAATGGATCCTGCTTTTTGTTAGCTCCCTTTTTCTTCTTCTTCTTCATCTTTTGTAAAAGTGCAAAGTCATCACCAACGGCCTGAGAGAACCACGTGTCCAATACACCCACTCTTGAATTTATAAAGTACTCACCATATCTCATCCATTGTAAACTAAGCATTGCTTCCATATGCTGTGCATAATTCAGTCATGAAACATTTCTTTATTAACATATGACACATGTAATATATATTTATGACAAAACCTGAAGACGCTTACCGGAGAGTCAACCCACGTCTTCGGTTTGTATATTTTCTCAAAGAAATCAATCTTCATACGGTGCCCGTCTATTATGTAACCTCTGCCAAAAAATTAGCTTTCTCAAGTTTTATAAGTAGTTTCACAATGCAAATTGATATGAATTATGATTTATAAGTTACCTTCTATTATTAGAAGCTAGTTTGCGTAAAAATTTCCCTTTCAAGGCAGCACTAACTCCACGGAAAGGCATGTATTGTTCGGCACCGGATGCCACTTCTTCTGCTGGTGCCTTGCCTTTCTTTGAAGAAGAACCCTCAACATATCTTTTTGTCCTCTTCCTCAACCTCTTATCTGGGATTTCAGGAATTGGAGTTACATCGTCCCCAGCAAATCTGACCCTCTTATCCTTCTTCAGCGATGGTTCATGTGTAGACTGGTCAATGATAAATAATACAGACAAGAACATTTATAAGTGCACTAAACATGAATCACATAATCACTAGCTCATAAGAACAACTACTTCAATTAATAGACAAGATACCTCTTCAGTGGACGAAGGAAGGACCTCAGCGTTTTGTCCACCAATATGTATCTTCGGACTTCCTGTCTTTTCCTGTCCACCACCATTCACTTCGTCCACCCCATCCACTTCCTTCACTTGTCCACTATTATCAGAATTATGTCCACCATCTCTCTTTACTTCATCTACCTCGATTGCTTTTGATTCCTCTTTCTCGCCCACATCTTCTTTCGGACCCTCTACCTCCTCCACCATATCTTTTGGTTCATCTACCTTCGACTTTTTTCTTTTTCAGTGCCAAAAGCGTCTTCCCCTTCTTGTGATCCATCAGATTTATTTTCACCATTTTCAACATTTTCATCCACAGCATCGCCTACAATTTCCAAGTTGTCCTGAAGACCATCCTCTTCATCCCCATCTACCTCATCCTCCTCTTTCCCATCTTCATCTCCATCGTCTTCTTCTCCATCTTCATCATCCACATCATCAGCATCCTCAACCTCCTCACTGTAATCATTATCTTCACTTGAATCACTATCCACATCAACAGGTTCATTACGCAAATCTTCCTCAGCATCAGATTTGCTGCCATTCTCTGATTCACTTCTACTACTAATATGCTCAACAACTCTTTCTACTTTTTCTCCAACAGATCCATCATCTTGTCCTCCACCAACCTGTATGATTAAATGTACAAGTTATATACAAAAGTACATTATATCACATAATTACTACTAATCCTAAACCCACCTTCTCAGTGAATGTGGAGTTAATGTTGTTTACAATATCATTAATACCAAAATTACTCCAGGCCTGCAAATTTGGAAACATTGTATCACACAATATCTTATATGATTTTAAAGTTCATAGATAGTAGGCGCAAAGAATGGGGTACCTGGTTATAACCGCCACCAGCAAAATTCGAAAATCCAGCACCAATGTTTGGTACCTGTCCGTAGTTTGGTACCTGTCTAGAACTGCCAGCAGCAAAGTTTGGTTTCTGGCTGTAACCGCCATCAGCAAACCAAGCTGACCTTTTCACCTCATTCAGCAAATCCGTGTATTTAACATTGCTACCAAACACACCTTTCTCCCTCAAACATTTGTAAACAACATCAACAACAGCATCAACCACTTCATCTTTCATTGATTTCCTATCCACGTATATCATTTGCTGCACCTTCAAACTGTGCTCATTATTCCTACAGTCTACCTCTCTAAAAATGTAATCGGCACTCAGACAGTCCACAGGAGGAATCTTACTTGACTCTCCATCACCACTTTCAGCTTTCCCTTGCGACTTTGTTTTAATCTTAGCTTTACATTTTGATTTCCCTTTCTGTTTTGCAGTGAGTTTTTCAGCTTTCTTCTTCAAGCAGGATGTTATCAATGGCAGATTCCCCACACCGCCGTGCCAGTCTTCTTTCTTAAATTTGTGTCCTGCTTTAATCAATCTAGTCATATACTCCACTGCCACATCTGCCGTCTCATCCTCACCCCATGAGTAGTCTTCCAGTTCTCTTCCTTCACCTCCATATATAATGCTCTCCACCTTAAGCTAATACATAAATAAATTGAAGGTTAACAAGTTAGGGGAAGCAACAAAACTAACCACTTACCATGAATGTTATGATTATTAACTTACACTGGGATCTAGCTCTGCTTCTAGGATGTTGGAATTGTGAAAACACTTCAAGAAAGTCAATTCAAGAACAGATCTGTCACTAAGAGTAAGCTCATCTTTAGGGTCAGGAAGGTATTTTTCTAACAGAGGGACTGCTTCCAGGATAAGGTGTTGGATGGCAATAGTGAACCCATGAGTAGCTGCATGAGATTGGCTTAGCCTTTCCACCAGCTTTTCTACACTTTCAACTTTCCCCATACCAGCTTTTACCATTTCTAAGGTCTTCCAAAATGATTCACGGCCCCATGGGTATTTGACAAAGGTTTCTAAATTTTTTAGCATGCCCACTACTTTATAAGTTGCTCTGACATTAGAAGTGTCGCACACCAAAACACCATCAACAATTACTAGAATAGCCAGTCTCAACCTGGGCTCAAAACCCATCCTTTCTCCCTCAGGCTTCCTCTTGTCCAGCTTTAACATATCCACAATAGATTTTATACTGTACGACTTGTTGGGACCTAAAAGAGTTTTAAAGTATGGTGGTGGAGCATTTGGATCTACAGCATCAGGACCCTTTCGACATTCAGCCTCAGTTTGCACTGTACCTTCAGGATCAGGAGGATTCTTCATATAATCAAGTGTCTCTTCACAAGGATATGGTCCACAGTTCAGTCCTGTAAGGAGTCCAAACTCTCTCAACGAGAAACGGATGGGCTGGCCCCTAAAAACAAACCACAACTCTTCTTTTTTCTGAGTAAGTAGTGACCTACATATAAATTGATGCACAAGTTTCCCAGATATTGAACTTCGCCGTACCAGTAAATCAAACAAACGACCAAAGCATGATTGTTTTATCCAGGTTAACTCCTCAGTCCCATCTAACAATTCCACAAGATCAAGGAGATACTGAGGTCGGGAGTAGCAGTTTATTCGGCCTGATTTGGGATAACGATCTGTGCAGAATAGCCTCGGAGGTAGGAGAGATGCGTTAAACACTTCTTTCTCTCCTCTACTTGGCTGTTTTCTCCTCTGGGACCTGTACATTTATAGAAGTTTTAACTCATGGTAACCTTAAAATAGACGATGTTTGGTACAATACCAATCGTATTATCAATTCAATTTACACTACCAAACAAAATTTTTATACATAAACCATTTCNCGTTCATTACCTACTCACTAATTAATCGAAAATGGAGAATACCAAAATTCTGTCTATTTGGCTCCTAAGAATGGTGGACAAACCCTAAAAAAATTGAAATGGACAATGTAACTCACTGAGAATTGCCAACGGTTGGAATAGTTTCATTTCCGTCGGATGTTGTTTGGTCTTCGGTTTGGCTACGACAATTATGTTCCGACGACGCACCTACTGTGGGGTTTCGACCAATTTTGGCTTTCTTCTTCGCTCTATAATCCTCCTTCTCTCTGGCTCTCTCTTTCGCTCTACAGGGAAATAATTGAAATTACAGTCATTATATTTCACGTATTTGGAAGATGTAAATCGATTTATGAAGATTCGGCTGATTCTCACTTCAGTGCCAACCTCTCGCCTTTAGATCTTTCCCTTTTAGTACTCGTCGTACTGTGCCCTAACGAGTTCTCCGCCGTGCCGGCACCGGCACCATGACCTCCGGCGTTCAATTTAGAACATGGTCTTGGCATCTTCCCGATTGCATTATTTGTACTTTCTTCTTCTCCACTCACCTTCTCTCGCGAATTAAACCAAAACTCAAAGAAATTGATAAACAAAATAATGAGAGAAATTTTGGAAGACCTCTGTTTAACACTTTCGTCTGAAAACAACTGCAGGAATCGGGAATTTGGCTTTTAAATTTAATTTGACTTTAAATTTCTGATGCCACAGGAGGCGCGTTACCATTGCGCGCGTGCCTCACACCATTTACGACTCGAAGGACATAAACGTCATTACATCTGGGGGATGTGGCGTTGGCGGAAAGACGCGAGATTTGTGGCATTTGGCGAAAGGTTTTTTACTGTACATGGCGTTACTGTTAAAAAACTCTATTAAAAAACTCAAAAAAAATACAAACAGTGGTTACAAGTTAACATCCGAGTGTTCCGTAAGAAGTTGTTGCGTAGGAGTGTTATCGCCACGTGGCGGTTTGTTAATGGGTTGCAATTTTGGAAAAGGAGAAAACAAATTCATTTCTCATTATCAAAAATGCCAAACCACTCAGACAGACCAAGGCACGTGACACTTACTATTCCATTATTTTCGATTTTTTTTAATGTTAAC
>OVAQ01002561.1:0-12026 GCA_900406345.1 Erysimum cheiri | reverse complement strand
CACAGACATGTTCACATTCACTTTTCACTTAATGCCTCTTCATCATTTCATATTAATTATTTTATTTTATTTAATGCAGGTAACTTTGGTACAGTTTTTTCTTTGATTACATTTGAAAACCAAGGATGCTTCGATTAAAAGCAAAGAAAGACATGTTTATGGTAATATGTGTATTTGTGTGGGAAAGAGGAGAAACTTAGATTGCCTTAATCGATGTTGTCTTTTTGTGGATTATACATTGGAAGATGGTGCACAATGCACATGTGACTTGTCTTTGACCTTCTCCACCATTTTGTCTATTATTTATTTTACAGTTGATAGGATCTATAATTAACATAACCTTTGTATTTTCAATCATTAATTATAATGTTCACATATACATACCCATGTTATGTCCCCACTCTGTCCTTTGTTACATAAACTATGCTCAATATTTGTGTCTTTCTTACATAGAGCCTTTTTGTTGGCACACATGATACATGACATNACATGACATTTTTTCTCAACGGTAAACATTAACACAAAGACGACATTAGCATATCATTATATTGTATATTTTGGACGATACTGTATATGTCTTTCTATATACTGTAGTTGATAAAGTTTTGGGTACAATATTCTCTATATTGATTCATGAATTACATTCAAATATATAGCTTTCATATTATATCTACAACTCACACACATATCACCATATTACAACAATCATATTCAAGATCTTGGATTCTGATAAATTTAACATTTAAAATACGTGTCAATGACAATTAATGTACCTATATGTTTTGATTAAATAAAATGGTTCGACATGAAGAACTTTAGCTTCTCGACACCCCATGCGATGGCTTCTTCGTTTTTCCCATATATTTTAATTTCAAATTCAACTCTTTGTTTTGTCTCTTTGTTCTTTCTAAAACACCAAATTATATCACTCATCTATCCACCTATATACATATATAAACATTAATATTACGCACCAATTGACATAACTTTATCAACTTGCTCACCTTAATACAAAATGTATCTACGTCTCATTTAATAAATTAATTTTCCGTACTAATTAATTTAATATAATAAAACAAGTCTAAAAATTGTTTCGTTAGTTTGTTTCTTATATATATATAGATGCTATATAGCTATGGATTCTTATGTGGTTTGAAAATAAAGGGAATCAAGTTCTCATCCTAGAGTAAGAAAGATACCTCCTTTAGTCCTTTTAATACAAATTTACTTAATCTTCAACATATATCACTTTACTTGCATGATAATGCTAATTAAAAGACCTTCAAGTAAAAATAATCAACAAAGTTTGATATATATTTTGGTTTTGCTCAACGAAAGCTGGCAATCTCCACTCATAAAATACAACAGTTTCAGATCAAAATGAGCTCCCGTAGCCCCATGTTACTTATTTCTCTAACAAATGAATCAAGACGTGGAATTTTTTTAAATAACTTGACAGAAACGTAAGTGGACTAGTAGGTTAGGGTTTAGGAGCTTTGTCACATCTCAACGTTTTCTCTCTGAAATTAATTACTCATCAGCTGAGGTAGGAGGAGAAGGCGGTGGTGGACCGGTTTCATGATCGGACTCAGCCGTAAAGTGGATGCTGCAACGCAATTCTTCATCATCTATATCTCTTGACTTCCTCTGCTTTCTTGCTTTCGATCCTTTCCTCTCATACACATTGTACACTGCCCATTCTCCAAACACCTGTTTAACCCATTATATTGATCACACATTCCAATGTCTTTCTTCTAATAATAGTCTAGTTAGTTGTAGTTATTTGTGTACCTTAACCGATGCAAATCCCGCAAGGCAATACTCTGTCATGCTCCATCTGGTTCGGTTTTTGTTGCAGTTAGAAGAAGATTTGTTTGTTTCGTAGAAAGCAAGTGTTCTTCTAATCCCAACTGTTTTACCACATGCAATGATTGGTCTCTCTTTCCCAATAGGTTTCCAATAACCATCACCAGAGGAAATCTTGATTCTCTGCTCATTACTCGACACTTCTCTTGTCTTCTTGCAAAAGAAGTACCTCCGCTTCTCCTTTTGATCCCCTGAAATAAAACAAAAACCCTCATCAGGCACCCACGGATCTAGACCCAAACATCAAACATCTGTAAAGTTACAACCTTTGATAGACCAATTCTATCTAATTAAGAAGTTAAAGAAAACGAGGAGACATGTAGACAAACAGAGGCTTAACAGAAAGAATAGTGAGAGAGAGAGAGAGGGACCTGGGAAAGTAAGAGGATGAGAGAAGAAGAGGTCAAAGACAGGGATGATGGAGGAAGGCAAAGGAGAAGCAAAGGCCTTTGGGAGCAAGTAATGAAGGATAAGCTCTTGCTCCGTTGGGTGAAATCTGTATCCTATTGGCAATTTCATTCCTCCGTTCACTTCTATCCTCTTCTCCACCTCCATATCCTCTCTTTTTCTTCCTTTTCCAAAATGCTTCTTCAAAAATTGATCAAATTTCAAACCTTTATAAGCATTGATCCATCATTCCATCTAAAGAGAGGAAGAGCAGAGAGAGAGAGAGAGAGAGAAGGAAGACTTGTGTAGCCTTTTGTTTGTGGGCTTTGCAGGCTAAATGACAGTAGTAGAGGTTCTTAATATATGTTATATGTATATATATCCCCACGGGTACACACACACACATATGTAAGGTTGTGTAATAAAAAATTATAATTGGTAGAAACGGCTGCTTTCTCTGAACATTTATTTTACTTCATAATAAGAAAGATGATGAGAGAATAGGAAAAAAAGGAAGGTGCTTTTGAGGGATGTTCATTGACTTATTAAGTAAAGTTAAGAAATAAAAACAATTATAGAAGAAAATGTCATATATTCCTTTAAGAACAAAAATAAAGAAGACGAAGAGAGATGAGAGGAAGAGAGAAACGTGCAGGTTTGGGGTTTCTCCATTTGCAAAAGGGTCCCTCTTTTGGATCCTTTCACTTATTACCGTTTCATCATTCTCCGGTTTTTTAGATTCCACCATTTGATCTTCATCCAATTGGTTACAATTAATCAAACACAGTAAAAAGTTGGAACTCCTTTGACAATTGCGAGCCAGCTCACGTCCGCCTAACTAATTACTACTCCTTATCTTTCTAGTATATAGCCTTATCTTTCTAATTTTAGTTTGTTACTTTCTTGTATTGCATTTATTTGTGCATGTGAAGAGAGGCGACACACCGCTGCCTACTTGTTCCTCCTACTGAATTACTAGTACCAGAAAGTAAGTCAGGGCAGACATGGATATGGAACCTTATTGGGCCCGATTACTTTTTGGGCTTTTTATTGGCCTTTTCTTTCCCCTCCACAAAACCATCTCTTTACATTTCTCTCTAGAATTGATTATTTTTAAATTAAAAACAGCTAAGATATATAATTTCTTGAAAACCAGCAAAAAAGTTTTATAATAATAAAACATGAAGAAATGTAGGATGGTGTATGCATGCACGTATGTGAGGAATATGCGTGCGCACCATACTCCCACGTTACCCACTTTTTATTCAAATCATTTGTTCATAAATGCAGATGCATCCCTTTAATATTTCGTGTAATGCATATAGTATTTTCTAAACAGACAAATTAAAAAGAGTTTAATAATTACGAGGTTTTATTCTTTGTTGGTTAAAAATAGAATTACACGGTATTGGTGTTGGATGAAGGAAGAAGTCAACGGTCAGCCACCAAAAAAACAAGGCTCCCCTACTTCTTCGATTCAGCCATTGCGACCATCTCTCTCAATCACCTCTCTAACCCACACAAACCACAAATCCTAAAGTCTAAACGAAAACAGAACACATGAATCTCTCCTTCCTCAGCATCATCCCAATTCCACTTGACCATTTCTAAAGCTTTTACGTAAGTAATAAGAAGCCATGGAGAAGAACGAGAATTCCAAGGACCCTGATCATGATGACAAATCCAAGGGAGACGAGAAAAGTGACGTCGTTTCGGATGCTCATCGCTCAGATGATGCGCATCAGGACGGCAGCAGTAAAGAGAATGTAGATGTTGGTAATGCCGAGACAGATCATCCCGATCCAGGAGACAATGTCGACAATGTTGCACAAGGAGAAGAAGCACCAGAGATTCATCAAACCTTGGAGTCCTTGTCTGAAGAACTCGATCAGTTTCTCGCGAGCCTCTCCCTTCACAAGGAGGAGAACAAAGACAGCACCCAAGAGAAAGGAGAGGATGGTTACTTTCAGATCCCTCAGTTTGTTGGTAAGTTCTTGGATCTTTTTGAGGAAAAACTCTCAAAATATGACTCTGGTGAGCCTAAGACGGTGTGGTACCAAGATCCCGAAGAGATGTCTTCGCTTTTGGAGGCAGTGGATCGTGTCTCGAAGCTTATGGGGCTTTTGCTCAACACCAAGTCCTGTTTGGACCATCATGAGCCCTTGATCAACCATGCGGGGTCCATTCAGCAGCGTGCCATGGCTTTCTTGGAAGACGAATTCCGCATTATTTTAGAAGAATCCGTGACCAAAGAGCCCGTGGTGGTCACGGATGACAGTAACAGCCAGAGGAGGAGCACAGCGGATCAACAAGACCATCAGAGTGAAGCGGTGGTCACACAAGATCACGACCAGATGCTTGTTCCTGAATGCGGTGATCAGGAGATGGAATACCCTGGTTATCCGGAGGATGTGGTTGTGTTGCTGAGGAAAATAGCGGAGAAGATGAAAGGAGGAGGGTACGGATGGGAATGCAGAGAGGTTTATTTGGTTGGGAGGAGAAACATCTTGATGCGCACTTTGAAACATGATTGTGAGTTTGAGAAAGTTAGCATCGACGAGGTGCAGAAGATGAGCTGGGACACGCTGGAGAGAGAGATCCCTATTTGGAACAAGACTTTCAAGGACTGCTCTTCTCTCTTCTTCCCTGGGGAGCTCAAACTTGCAGAGAGGATCTTCCCAGGGGACGAGGGGAGCTTATTCTGCATTGTCACTCACGGTCTGGCCATCCAGTTCTTGGGTTTTGCAGAGGCCGTGGCCATGACCAAGCGCTCTACTGAGAAGCTTTTCAAGATCCTTGACATCTACGAGACTCTCCGGGACAGTTTTCCACCCATGGAGGAGTTGTTCCCGGAGGAGCTGCAGGGCGAGCTGAGGAACGAGGTCACCAGTGCTCGTTCCCGACTTGGAGAGACTGCGATTCACATATTTTCAGATCTAGAGAACTCCATCAAATCGGATTCAAGCAAGACCCCGGTGCCAGGAGGTGCAGTGCATCCACTAACGAGGTACACCATGAACTACCTCAAGTACTCGTGTGAATACAAAGACACGTTGGAACAAGTGTTTAAGAGTCACTCGAAAATGGAGCGAGAGGAGGAGGAACCTGTGCAGAGCGGGAACTCGGCCTTCGCAAGTCAGCTGATGAGGATCATGGAGCTACTCGATGGGAACCTGGAGACAAAGTCAAAACAGTACAAAGACATACCACTGAGCTGCATCTTCATGATGAACAACGGGAGATACATAGTGCAGAAGATCAAAGGATCGGCGGAGATACACGAGGTGATGGGTGACACATGGTGCAGGAGGAGGTCTTCGGAGCTAAGGAACTACCACAAAAACTACCAGAGGGAGACGTGGGGGAAGCTACTGGGGTTCTTAGGGCACGAGGGGCTCATGCACAACGGCAAGATAGTCAAACCCAATCTCAAGGAGAGGTTCAAGAGCTTCAATGCAACCTTTGACGAGATACACAAGACGCAGACCACGTGGGTAGTCAACGATGAGCAGCTGCAGAGTGAGCTGAGGGTCTCCATAACTGCAGTCATGATACCTGCCTACAGGGCCTTCATGGCCAGGTTTGGACAGTACTTGGATCCTGGTCGCCAGACCGAGAAGTATATCAAGTATCAGCCTGAGGACATCGAGGATCTCATTGACCAGCTCTTCGAAGGTAACACCTCCTCCTCTTCCACTGCCACCGCCAGGCGAAGAACGTAGCTTCTTTCTTTTCTTCTTTTTTATTTTGCAACAACACTTTTTCATAATTTCCTCAAATTTTTTCATGTCTTCTACTGTTTTTGTCTGAATGCCCACAACTTGGATGACCCACATTTCTACGAATTCAAACAAACGATCGTGGCTCCGTGCCATGTGTAAATGTTAATTATAATCAGTTCCAGCATTTATCAATAAAAAATCAGTTTACCTTTGTTGATAGCATAATGGTAAGTTATGTGAATTAGATGCAAGACTCACTCACCAATTTATTAAGCTAATCAGCGTCTGGCAAGAAAACACAAGAGGAAGGAGATAAGAGACTCTATCCTTAAAACTTGCTTATACCTTATTTAGGCATCGAATCTGTTTATGCGAGAGTGAGAAGGTAGATGCTCCAAGTGGATCAACACGGTCCTAATCTCCATCGGGTAAAGCTCCATCTCCAGCTTTCTTGGATCGATTTCTCTCCCTCTCTTTGCCTTCTTCTCCTCTCCATAAGATGATCCTTCACCTTCTACTTTCCACACCAACCTCTTCTTCTCCATCACGCTTCTTTCTTGATTCGCTGACAGGCTCATCTCCGTCACTTTCCCGATCTGCAACACACGTTTTTTTCATCATTTTCAACCTCAAAGTTCGTTATTTTTTCGAAAAAGCTTATACCTTTTTCCCAGGAAAAAGCTTCTTCAGTTCCACGCTAGCCACTCCTGAAAGTTCCTTGTCTTCCCCAACCTAATTCCACAAGCTCAAATGCTTTATTCTACTACGGAACCCCTAGAAATAATGGATATAATTAATACCTCATAAAGATGCGCTAGACGCAGGAGCACGTTCCCATCATCCAGTTCCTGAAATCATCTCAACCAAACCAATGGTGAACAACAAGTTATCAACTCAACTCATCCAAACTATCTGTAACTTTTGGGTCTGCAAAAGAGGCACCTGCAGAGTCAGAAGTGCCACATTGTCAGGCAAACTGTAGGATGAATCAATCCCAGAGAATGATGCTGCACCAAAACTTATCGGCTTTCCATCATCCTGAAACATTTTAACATCCGTTATATAAATGGTCTGGGACAGCTGGAGAGTAGCATCCTGATTTTCCATTTTACACTTGTTTTCACCTGTTGAGCAAAGGCCAAGAGGAGTGGCGAGTAGATCTCTTGTCCGAATGTTCGTCGCCATTTTGCACCCTCTCCATATGGATCAATTCTATAGTAATATTTTCCTTGGATCTGTAATAATTGTCAAAATCTGTACCTTAGAGTAGGAGAAACAGAGTGTGCTTGAAGTGAATAATTTTCCCCTAGAACCTAGTTTATCTAATCTGTGCTTACAGTTAGTCCAGTACACTTGTCTCGAACACACACTGTCTCATTTAGATTCTCCGCGACACCTCTGGAGTCATCAAGGAGCAGTCTCCTGTAGTTAAGGTTATTCTTTGATTAGAGGCAGAGAGAGAGAGAGACGGGTAAGGGATTGTGATATTGATTACGCTCAATACCTATGAAGCATAAGCTCAACTTGTCCGTCCACTATGCTCGAACCTCCAATGGCTCTGTCCACCATCACTGAGAATTCTTTCTTACTGTCTTGAAGGTAAATTCCATGATTTATCTGATCAGAATATGGAATTATCACCCAAATGATTTGGCCAAACTCAATCCATGATCTTTTGCAGGGAACTGTAAACTACCAACCGATTTACTTGATCAATGTCAATTACTCACATACCGGGTAATAATTTCCTGCAACAGGTTGGTTGACTTCTAATTTCCAGTCTGACCTATAATCACGGATCTGCAAAACAAGGTTTAAGTTTAATCTTGAACAACAACGTAACCTGATGGGGTATAAAAGGTTTTAGAAGATAAAATGGACATCNTATCACCCAAATGATTTGGCCAAACTCAATCCATGATCTTTTTGCAGGGAACTGTAAACTACCAACCGATTTCCTACTTGATCAATGTCAATTACTCACATACCGGGTAATAATTTCCTGCCACAGGTTGGTTGACTTCTAATTTCCAGTCTGACCTATAATCACGGATCTGCAAAACAAGGTTTAAGTTTAATCTTGAACAACAACTTAACCTGATGGGGTATAAAGGGTTTTAGAAGATAAAATGGACATTNTTAGAAGATAAAATGGACATCATACCCTTTTGATATAATCACGTCCACTTGAATCTGTGTAGAAAGTTTTATTGCTTCTCAGGGAACTTGAGATCTGGGTTACAACTTCTTTGCCAATTCCATCTTTAATCGGTATATTACCAACCTAAAAATCCAGATGATCTTTAAGCCTTTACAATGGAATATAAGACATGAAAAAGCGGTATTGGAATAGTGAATGTATCAGCCTCACAATAAATTCAACTTCCACATGCTCCTTGCCCTTGTAAACTCTAGTGATCTGCAGACAATTACAAGGTCGAACAGTATAAGAATCTACAATTTACACTTCTGCAGGTTCAAACAGAGTTTAAGAGACCACATAACAGCTTAATTTAAGGTAGATTCCAAGAGTTGGTAGATGCAGACATTTTTCAGTAGATGGAGAACACACTGAAAACGTAGGTACCTGAGATATCCATGGATTTATCCGTTGATGCACTTCATCCACAAGTGGCCCACGTATAACAGTCAAAGGAACCTGAAACTTGAGCCAGTTATAAAAACCAAATTTCTTTTCTATGATTCGTCTGGAAGATCAATAGTTTTCAGAAGTATAAACCTGTCCTTCCGGGTTGATGGGGAATGTGCCATTTGGACGAAAAACATACGCACCCGAGTTCTAGTGGTTGCAAACCAGACAAGAAGACCAGGGAAACTTGGAGTTAGTCTACTAAACTTTAGCCTTGGAAAGTAAAGTGTCGAAAAAAGAGAAAAAAGGTCTCCGCTTACCTGAGGTTCTTTGTCATTTGATCCATTGTATGCAGAGTAGTAGCTATAGGTCTGTTTGACTGGTTCTGACATCTATACAAAAAAAAATAGGGAGATTTATCAGCAACTTTAAGGATCACTGCCAGGTAGTGTCTAGAAAACCAATGACATACCGAGGTTCTGCTGTTAACATAATTGATTGTTGTCCCTTGATCAGTGGAAAAACTAAGCTTCAGATGACCATGGCCAACGTCAGTTATTGATTGTTCGCCTCTCTGGAGTTTGGAGACATATGATTTGCTAGAATATCCACCTAAATTTGGAATGAAAAAGTGATAGTGGTCAAGGTCAAAAGCTTGTTCCACTAGACCAAATAGATATGGCTGCACCATTGTACCTGTTTTCTTAGCAGTGGAGATAGTGTAAGTAGTGAAGCCGAGAGGAGGCACAGACACTGAAAACACAAGCCAATACTTTGGCACCTGTGTAGGGATTTGACCTAAGTATGCCTCTACATGATAGTTCCTTAAGGCCACATATTCATCAGTAAATGGAACAAGTTGAGACTCCACTTCGTGTCCCTCAGAGTCATGCACCGCAGCGTCTCCACCCACAACCTATCAAAGATCCGTCATATACTTGTTAACACATAATAGTGATTTTAAAGAAGAAGAACTTGATTGACTCACAGGAAGCCGGACAATGTCCACTCGCTTCCATCCTAGTGGGTTATAAGCCAATACTATCTACAGAGAAGAAAAAGAAGTGTAAGTTACAGGAAGGAAGAACAGATAGCTATCATAGATGAGCTGAAAACCCAGAGAATAATAACTTTTGCTTACCAAACTTTTCCCGTTGGATAAGTTGATTTCGCTTGAGGGGCAGTAACTTATGTTCAGCAGCAAACACTGAAAAGGAAGGCCAAACTATTACTAAGAAAAAAAGGATGGGTTACTTTTATTGGACAGATGTGAACTTAAGCCTTCAAAATATTGATTCAATTCTTCTGAGAAATATGTATAAGCTAGGAGATTATTGCCTGTTGGAAGGTTGGATTTAGGGCGGGATCTAGTTTAGTCAGATGAGCAAGAGAAGTAGCAACCACACTCTCGGCCTGCAAGGTCAATTGATCTTACTGACGTGCAAATAGAGCCAAAGGCCATTAGAGAACCACAAGTCACCAGAGGAAGTTGGCACACTACCTCCACATAGCCTATTGCTAGTCTTTTTGCATAATCATCAGCCACATGCTGTTTCGACGTACCAGAAACAGCGTCATGATGTTGAGCAATTGCTAGGGCATCTGCTAACGAATCTGTATTCGGGCCCGTGTCACTTCTCCCTTTGAAAAACTCAAGTTGTCTTGCCGCCTAATCTCAAGTTATACACATGAATAAAAATCACAACTTCAAGTGTCTTATTTTAAACTTGGAAGAACATATACCAAGTAGTAGGCACTCATCACTCTGACATAACGCTTAAGTGCTGGCCTACTCGTAAAATATCCAGTCCAGTAAGCATTTATACGGTCTGCATAACTGATGTAAAAATTGGTTTAATATTAAAGTAAAACCTGGTTGAAGGAGTTAAAAAATTTAAGACCCAACTCACGGGAAATAGTCCTCTGTTTTCAGGGGCCAAGCCTCATTTGCCGCATGTTTTGCATCTGTATATATGGAAGGAGTAGAGTAGAAAGCATTGATACGCCCATCCTAAAATAATTCAGGGTCCATGAATTAGAGATATCTTTTTTGTTGCTATCTATCTAGCTTACTATAAAACCACACAAACAAATATCTGGAGACATAAAGAGGAACATAATAATTTAGACAGATCTTTTGATGACTTACGAGGTTAACATAATGAATAAGCTTATCCATTTGTCGATACCAGGTGTGTGCATACTGGTACCTAAAATCTGTTCCCATGGTAAACATGATGTGATCCGTTCTAGTAATGTTGGCCTGCATATACCAAGAAACATGTCACAAAAACGTAACAGAGAATTTAAACAAGAACGGAACAATCTATAAATCTACCTGATCCAAAGCTGCAGCTACAAAGGCATTCACTCGTTCTTGAACATTGTAATCAAACAGGTCAGGATCATCCTTCACAGATTAAGAGGCATAACTACATAGAAATAGAATAAATACAACAGAAAGTGTAATCAACTGCCAAGGAAAATACTTGGACAACGGGGGAATCATCGTTGATTTCATAGTAGAAGCCACCAGGTGGAGGTTCGTAGTTCTTAGGGAAAGCACCGGCAAAAATCTGTATCAAGCCAGATCAATTTTAGCAAGGAATTAGGGAAAGAAGATCAAAATACAGTGAAATCCGTAGTATAAGCTTCATGTAAAAATTTCTCTTTGTACTTTACCTGTGAAGAAGAACCGAGACTCTTAGAGCCCCGCCAGATAACTTCAAGACTCTTCTCCTTTTTACGCTTCTCCCTGTCTTGGTAATCTATCCGACCAAAAAAGACTGAGTCGAATCCAACCTGCGTAAATCAGTAAACCAAGACATTCACACCTCTGGTTCCATAAACAAAACTAAACGAAGGCCAAAAGAAGAGCTTACTTCTGCGCCTAGCAAGTAAGCCTGCACTGCAGAATGTCCAAAAGGATCGATCTGCCAACCGATTCTTGGAGTCACATTGAACTCTCTGATAATGAATCGATGCCCAAGGGTTGTTTGATCAATCATGTCTATATAGTGTGGTGCTGCTTCATCATGCATGCACATACCACCATTTCTGCAAAAAACTAAAGTATTACTTAACGGAAAGAGACAAGGACAAGTGTGATATAGATAAAGCACGTTGACAAAACCCATACATGAGCTCAAGTTGGCCTGAACGTATAAATTCCTTCACAATACCCTTAATCNAAAACGCCTGCATTCATCAAAAACTAACTGTCATTCAACTTGAAAGATTATTCACACCTAACTAACAATGAGACTTTCTTGTACAATTAATTTCTCCCCTACATCTTCTTCACTTACAGGCCCAGTCAACAAAAAGCAAACAATTTCCACGAATCAATTTAGAAGAAAAGAAACCAAATTTACCTGTTCAACATAAATGAATTTGCGATTCTTATCAGCCAGCAGCGCCGGAACAATTGAATCCAGCACATTTTGAACACAAGCAACCTA
>OVAQ01002560.1:0-12301 GCA_900406345.1 Erysimum cheiri | reverse complement strand
TTAGTTCTTATATTTCCGATGTGGGACGTTTATCATCAATAATATAAATTTAGACTATTTTCACTCTTGACTCTTCCTTGGCTTGGTATATTAGTTTTAAAAAACACACTTGTGACATATTAGGTTTTTAATACATTTTTTGCAAAATAGTTTGGACGGGAAATATATTCAGTTAATTACCAGTCTTAATATGTAAATCAGTTTTGAAGATCCTCAACTAATATGAATAGATATTAGATTTTAGTTACTTTTTGAAAATTTTAGTTCAAAGAAAGCCTATATTAAGCTGAATTAATCCTTCATCTGGTCGAAGGGGTGACTGATGAAACTCAGTTAAAGCTTTTAGAGTGATAGTTTCATTTCATATACTCACAATGAAACAATTATTTTGCTGATGCTATGGACCATTATGGTGTGTATTGATGATATTGGAAAGCAAAATATTATAATAGACCTCTAGTGGTAGTGATTTCTTGTTTGTATTTTATTTTATGTTATGTCCTTTTGTTTGTTTCTAAGGTTTCTAATCTATTATATTATCTTTTCAAAAAAAAAAAAAACTATATCAACAAAAAGATTACATGATTTTCTGGTCGAAAATGTTTATGCAATCAACAAAATAATATCAGATATCAATAGTTCAGTTGGTGAATATTTCAGATAAAATTTAGAGATCTTTAATTCAAATAACACTCGAGAGGAAACCATATTAAATGCAAAATGTATTTTAATTTTTTTAGAAAAAAGGTAATTTAATTTACCTCATATGCCATCACTTCCGTTTATATTTCATCACATTTTTTTCATATATATATATATATTTTTTTTTTGTCTCCGCTCTTTATGCTTCCGCTTATATTTCATCATATTTTCTTCATATTTTATTTATTTATTTTGTCTCCGCTCTTTATGCTTCACGTCCGCTACTTATGCTCTACACCACTTCTGATGCTCCACGTCACTTCCGCTCCATTTTCGTCACGTCGTCATCTCTTGCTCTACGTCCGTTATTTATGCTACATATGTCACTTCCGCTCCTTGTATTTTTTACTTATATTTTCATCACATTTTATCTATTTATATATCTACATTTTCTATTTTTTATTTATTATTTATTTTTCTCCACGTCATCTTTTGCTCCACGTCACTGCTCGACGTCACGCCTTCCACTCCACGTCATATTTCCACTAAATCCTATTCGTGCATCTTGGTACCATCGATCCCTGGTGGGCTGGTGGGTGTATACCTTTGAGGAACCTCAACCATTTTAATTTTTAAACAGGATCGGTGGTGATATACAGCTTGATTTAATAATATTTAAATGCTAGGAAATAACCGGTTCCAAGTTTCCCTTTTTTCTGTCAAAACCGAACCGTTCCAGTTTTACACCGATTTTAATTCCACAAACCAGAAACGAATTCATGATTGAATTGTTTGTGGGTTTTGGTTTACTCCGGGTTTGTAACGGTCTCTTGTGTTAGTCATTATAATCAAAAACCATATACTAGTATATTAAAAATCTCAGCGCCTTATCCAAAAAAACCTCCTAAAACCCTCTCCCATCACCATCCATTGATTCACAGTGAAGAAGAAGATGCGATCTTCGTTTCTAGTCTCGAATCCTCCGTTTCTTCAACCTTCTCTAATCCCTCGTTACAGTTCTAGAAACTCCTCCAGACGTAGCCGAGAACGCTTCTCCTTCGCTGAGTCTCTTCGTCTTTCTCTTCATGGAATCGGAAGAAACGTCGAGGTTGGTTATCTCCTTGCCGCTCAACACGAAGGTCAATTTTGTATTTAATTTGATTTGGTTTTCTTGTCTAGGTCGCTCAAGGAGTGCAATTTGATGGTCCGATTATGAGTCAAGAGGCTTTGGAGGTGAATTTGGATGATGAATTGATGGTTCAAGTGTGTGTGACTCGTACATTGCCTCCAGCTTTGACTCTTGAGCTTGGCTTGGCGACCATCAAAGAAGCTGTTGACCAACTCAAGACTAATCCTCCTAAGTCATCTAGTGGCGTCTTGCGATTTCAAGTAATTGGATTTTGCATATCAAGTCGCTTTTTGTTACTCTATATCTTACTCTATATCAGCTTCATATATTGTGTTTGAATTTCTAGGTGGCTGTGCCTCCAAGGGCAAAAGCTTTGTTCTGGTTTTGCTCTCAACCTACGTCGTCTTGTGTGTTTCCTGTGTTTTTCCTCTCCAAGGAAACTGAGAAGCCTTCTTATAAATCACTCTATGTAAATGAACCCCATGGGGTTTTTGGGATTGGGAATGCACTCTCTTTTGTTCATCCGTCTTCAATTGTTGACTCCAGGGAACATAGCATGATGAGAACGTAAGCTTTTGATTTTGTGCTCAGCTTGTTTAGTTTTAGTTCTGGTGACAACACTAAATCAAGATGAATATATGATTCTTTCTCTTATTCATCTTAGGAAACTTCAGTAAGATGTTATGAATGTGCACATGTTCTAAAGTGCTGCATTTTACTTGAAGCAGTTAAGCTAACTAACTTCTGCAGATTCCTCTCAGATGAATCAGCTATGGTGACGGCCTATGGTTTTCCAGATATTGACTTCTGCGAGAACTCTACTGTAAATAGCAAGGATGGCTCTTCTTACTTTTTTGTTCCTCAGGTGAATTACCATTGACGTTATCATCAAGCTCACTTTACTTGATCTACTCTATAATAAATGGGGGCTAGGGTGATGGTTAATGTGATCTTATCGTTTTTGGTATCCATGGCTGATCTATGAAATCCTTACAACAAGCGTTCTTACATGTACATAATTTGATTGTCAAAATTTCAACAGATTGAGTTAGATGAGTGCGAGGAGATCTCTATATTAGCAGTTACACTGGCATGGAATGATTCTCTCTCTTACAGATTCGAGCAAACAATTAGTTCATATGAGAAATCCTTTTTTCAGGTATTCTTATCTTCCGACAATTTTTTTTATCTGTTAATACTAAGATTCTGAAAACAATTCTAAGCATTTAGTTATTCATGTAGCACTGTGTTGTCTCCTTGAGGAAACTAATCAATATGTGCAGAACTTGCCTAAGTAGATTGCTAATTTACTGGAATCATGAAACTAAATTATTCATCATTGTGAAAAAGTATTCCTTTATCGATTGCATTCAAAAGAATAAGAGATGACGACATTAATATATAACAGACTAGGTTAGGCTTCAGATTTCGCAACTCTCTGCGCTCTAAAAAGTTAGAAGGAAGTAAGAATGTATGTGCTATGGTGCTCTTTATATACACATGAATTCGGTTTCAGCTCATCACCTATAAGTAAAGTTACTTGTAACTTATATGTGCTCGTGGTTTGGAAAACACTAAACAGTTTGAAAGCATTATTTCAAAAGAAAATACAATTTCTTAGAGTCTGTTGAATAGAACTTGATCATCTTAGTTCTTTAGTTTGGACTTGATCGATTGAAACCTTTTTAGTGCAGATTTGTTTTACTTTTGTCAATTACATGGAAAGTTATATTTTCTAGTACTTGCTTTTGGTTCTTATTTAAGATTTCTTGAATGTTTTTGTCTTTAATCTCACTTTTGGTTCAATTTCTTGCAGGTTTCTTGTCATTTCTGCCCAAATGTAGAAGATCATTGGTTCAAACATCTAAAAAGTTCTCTTGCAAAGTTTAGTGTAGAAGAGATACATCCGATTGAGATGGTACATGCTTTACTTGATTCTTTCCCCCAGTATTTTAGGTAGTTGTAGGTTCTTTGTCCCCTAGTAGCTGACAAGATGCAAGGATAGATCTGATTAGTTGTCTATTTTTCAAACTGTTTCCTGCACAAATTCTACCTTTCTCATCTTCGGAGAGTCACGTAAACATTATCAGAAATCTAGCAATTCGTGATCCATTTGGATCTGATTTAGCTGGCTCTCAAGAAAAATTGACGAAGTTTCTTTTAATATTGTTTTACGCGCTTGGCCCACATGGATTCTATTTACAACTTTTTTGTCTGGACTAAGCATGTAAACTTAGTTTACTTTATCATGCCACTCATTATTATGTTTATTTTTGCAGGAGCATATGGGGTTTTTCACATTTTCTGGGAGAGATCAGGCTGACGCCAAGGAACTGGTATCTTCTTTACCCTGGTAATTTTCACCCCTGTATTTTGTAGAATTTAATTATTGTCCTTGAAGTTCGTCCTTTGGAATTTCTTCTCTTCAGACCATTTGGATTCTATACGGTTTGATTTGCTAGCTGTTGTTGCAGAAAAATATACAATCATCACGTCAGTTCCATTGCAAGCTTTCACCTGGCGTTGTTTTCTCAAACAACATGGTACGTAAAGATATAAATATGGCCATTTTTTTTATAAATTGTTGATGGTTAGGCTTAGTTTTTGTATTACTTGTGATATTTTAAAGACTGTTCATCATATACTCATGGTAATGTTAAGCTCCAAAATAGAAAATCGTGGCATGCATGTTGTGATAGAAACTGTACTTCGGCTTGTTTCGGAAGTGGAAGAGTTGACATGTAGTTTAAATTTTAAATCATTCTGATTATTGCACAACAAATGTTACAAAGATGCTGGGACAGTGGTTTGGAAGGGCTGTCTAGTAGCCGCTAGCAGCTGTTAACCTTTGAACCTTGTGGCTTTTTAAGTTATCATCATATTGTTAGAAACAAAATCTTGGATGGACTGATTCAAGTTTCTTTTCCTTTGTTTTTCTTGTTTTCTTGCTATCAGCTGAATCAGGAGGCTGAAGTGAGCAACTTATTGAAAGATGAGGCTAACATCAATGCTGTATGGGCATCAGCTATAATTGAAGAATGCACTCGTCTTGGTTTGACGGTGAGCTGAACTTTCAATCATCTGATAAAAACTCAAATTTGGATGTTCTTTTGTCATAACATACTGCCACAGTACTTTTGTGTAGCTCCTGGATCAAGGTCTTCCCATCTTGCAATTGCTGCTGCCAACCATCCCCTTACAACGTGTCTTGCATGCTTTGACGAACGATCTCTTGCCTTTCACGCTATTGGGTATGCTAAAGGATCCCACAAACCAGCAGTCATTATAACATCATCAGGCACTGCTGTTTCAAATCTTCTTCCAGCGGTCAGAGTTGTACTTATTTATGCTGCACGAAATTATTTTATTAGTTTGTTGCATGTCACATACTTTGCCAAATACATTTGTGTTCCCTTACAGGGTATTTTTGTTATGATCTTTGACAAATACAGGTGGTTGAAGCCAGTGAGGATTTCTTACCACTGCTACTACTTACTGCAGATCGTCCTCCTGAACTTCAGGGAGTTGGCGCAAATCAAGCAATAAATCAAGTAGGTCAAGATAAGACCTTTCTTTGAAACTATACACACTTATTGTATCCCAGTTGGATTTGTCGGCGTTATTCGTTTCTATATCCTACAAATCTTTTTATATTATTTTTCCTGTGTAACAGATAAACCACTTCGGTTCGTTTGTCAGATTCTTCTTCAATCTTCCTCCTCCAACTGATCTTATTCCAGTCCGGATGATCCTTACTACTGTAGACTCTGCTCTACATTGGGCAACAGGTTCTGCTTGTGGACCAGTACATCTAAATTGTCCTTTTAGAGACCCACTTGATGGTAGTCCAACAAATTGGTCATTGAACTGCTTAAATGGATTAGACATGTGGATGTCTAATGCTGAACCATTCACGAAATATTTTCAAGTACAAAGCCTTATAAGAAATGGTGTAACAACTGACCAAATTGCTGAGGTTTTACAAGTAATCAAAGAGGCTAAAAAGGGTCTTCTTCTTATTGGTGCAATCCATACGGAGGATGAAATTTGGGCTTCGCTTCTGTTGGCTAAAGAGCTGATGTGGCCTGTAGTTGCAGATGTCTTATCTGGTGTACGGCTGCGCAAGCTTTTTAAACCTTTTCTTGAGAAGTGGGAGACCCCTGTTTTTGTTGATCATCTTGATCATGCCCTGCTTTCAGATTCTGTTAGGAATTTGATAGAGTTCGATGTTGTTATCCAGGTAAATTTACCATCCTTTCATTTCTGCTTCATGCATCTAAGACTAGTATTGAAGATGATAGATAGAGGGACACAGGTACTGTTGGAAATCTTGTAGTCCTTCTCAAATAAAATTTCTTTGGGTTTGGAATGCGTAGAAGTTTTCAATAATGATAAGGAATTGAAATTATGTGAAGCATGACTAGATCGTTCATCTGCATCTCATATTAGGGTTCTCTTAAACATATGCTGACTTAAAACCGACGATTCTGTGAGTGGATATTAATTTTATTGATGTGTTCTGACTAAGTTTGTAAAATGAAATCATGAATAGGTTGGAAGTCGGATAACAAGTAAAAGAGTTTCTCAGATGCTAGAGAAATGCTTTCCATTTGCATACATTTTGGTTGATAAGCATCCATGTCGACATGACCCATCACACCTGGTCACTCACAGGGTCCAAAGCAACATTGTTCAGTTTGCTGATTGTGTGCTTAAATCTGGGAATCCATGGAGGAGAAGCAAGTTGCATGGTCATCTACAGGCAATGGATGACGCTGTATGTCCTCCAGACAAACCTTCTACTTAAAATGCCTTAACAGATCAAACATGACCGCTTTCAATACATCGAAGCATATGCCTCCCTGAAGATTGCATAAAAGATTAATTTAAACTCTTACTGCTTTTAATAGTTCAA
Organism: Erysimum cheiri; assembly: GCA_900406345.1. Lineage (NCBI taxonomy): Eukaryota > Viridiplantae > Streptophyta > Magnoliopsida > Brassicales > Brassicaceae > Erysimum > Erysimum cheiri. The sequence goes on along the minus strand of OVAQ01002560.1, from coordinate 5,615 downwards.
ATTTCTTTTTTACGCAGATTGCTAGGGAAATGTCATTTCAAATATCTGCTGAATGCTCCCTTACCGAACCATATGTTGCACATATGCTTTCCAAAGCTTTAACTTCTAAATCTGCTCTTTTCATCGGGAATAGTATGCCAATAAGGGATGTGGATATGTATGGATGTAGTTCGGGAAATTATTCCCATGTGATCGATCTGATGTTAAATACAGAGCTACCATGTCAATGGATACAAGTAACTGGAAATAGAGGAGCTAGTGGCATTGATGGCTTGCTCAGCTCGGCCACTGGCTTTGCTGTAGGATGCAAAAAGAGAGTAAGATGTTTCCTGATTATTTCCTCTTATGCTTTCTTTTTCGGTTGCTGAGTCACATTTTCTTGTGCGTAATATTATAAGTATCCAAATCAATATCGAGCGAAAAAATTGCAGGGAAATTTTTTTTGATTCTTTCGCCACTTAAGTTGCACAAAGAATTGTTCCCTTTTCTTAGTTCTTTCCTTCATTAGCCCATGAAATCCCAAATGGAACTAGTAGTTTTATATGTGAAGTGAAAGACGTAACAGAAACATTAACTCGTGTTTTGTTTACTATGTCGTAAATTAACTCTCATGATCAGTCAAACAAATGCATATCAGGTGGTCTGTGTGGTGGGGGATGTCTCCTTCCTTCATGATACAAATGGATTGGCGATTTTGAAACAGAGGTAGTCCTTTCCTCTGTTTTTTTCTTGTAATTTCACTGTCGGTGGATTTTATACACCAAAGATAGGTCATGGTTTATAAGTCAATTTGATGATTTAAATTCTGAAGTTTAACTTGACTTGTTAGGATTGCGAGGAAACCAATGACAATTCTTGTGATAAACAACCGTGGAGGTGGAATCTTCCGACTTCTTCCTATTGCAAAGAGAACAGAGCCTAGCGTGTTAAATCAGTATTTCTATACATCACATGACATTTCCATTGAAAATTTGTGTTTGGCACATGGGTAAAAAGACATACTAACATTTTTACTTTGATTTCCTTTCCTGCTTTGCTATTATTTCAATGTGCTCTGTTTCTACAAAATGTAGGTTTTTTTGGGAAAAGAAAAATGGATAAGATTTTTCTGGGCGTTTAAGTTTTGCATGTTGATTTTTTTTCATATACGCATGACAAAATGCATAGATATGCATAAAATATACAAGAAAAAGTAATCCAGTATTGGTAGCATAGATGGTCATCTAATTTGTTTAATGTATCGATTTCTTAGTCTATAGTTGAGTTGGTTCTCCTTGGTTTATGTTGTTCTTAAGTGTGTTGGCTGTTCCTTCATGGTTTATAATAAGAAATAACTCAGCCAAATTGCTAAACATGCAGTGTCAAGTATGTACACGTTGGGACGAAAAGTGAACTTGAGGATGCTCTATTTGTACCAAGTGTGGAAGAGATGGATTGCATTATGGAGGTTGAAAGCTCTATAGATGCTAACGCAATCGTTCATAGGTCGTTTTGGGCTTTTGTTTTATTTCGGGTTTTACATGTCCTCACTTTCNAGCTGCAGATAATTCCTTGGGCATTATCTCGGCCAGTTCTCTTCTTCATCCAATGATCGGAAATGTACTTCTTTGCCAAGTCTCTGGAATACAATATTCGCAGTACAAGTAAGAATTGGTCAGAAAGTATATCTGAGTATTACCGTTTTCTTTTTCTTTTCTTCTAAGAAAAACTTTCTTTGCAGAGTTAAACTTTGTGATAGACCTACCATATGTTCTGATCAATTCTCTCAGTTCCACCGAGAAGGGTTCATACTCTCCTTGACTTTGGAGAATGGAAGCATTGGCTATGGAGAGGTTGGCTATTTTTATTTTATTTTTTTCATCACTAGGTGTTATATTTTTTACATTTATACTATATCTCCCAGGTCCCACTGCCAAATGATTAGCTTGTATTAGACTTACATGTGCCACTGAGAATCATGTTCTCGTATTGTGTTTCATGAACAGGTTGCACCTTTGGACAGTAATATAGAGAACTTAATGGATCTGGAGGGGCAGCTAGAGTTACTTATTCATCTTATGAGAGGAGCTAAATTTAGTTACATGCTTCCTTTGTTAAACGGCTCGATTTCGTCCTGGATTTGGAGTGAACTTGGAATTACTGTAAGCTTCCCAGCCTTGGTTCTGTCAGAAGAAAATTAATTTAATCCATATAGCTGCTCTCTATCAGGAGAAATTGCAAAGTAAATGAAAAGATTCTGTTGTGCAAGATAGAATGCTAAATCTTCATTTTTCCAGTCGTGCTAATTTGCAAAGAATTCTCTCGCTCTTCGTAGTCTTCTTGTTTAAGAAACAGACAACTATCTACAAAAAAATACTTGCATGAGAATGATAATTAGGCTTGTAATTTCCTTCTTTTTTTCAGGCATCATCGATTTTCCCGAGTGTCAGATGTGGTCTGGAAATGGCTCTTCTAAATGCAATGGCAGTAAGACATGATTCTAGTTTGTTGGGGATACTTCATTATCCGAAAGAAGAAAATGGTTCTGCTCAGCCACACTCTGTTCAAATATGTGCCCTTCTTGATTCTGAAGGTACTGCATCGGAGGTTGCATATGTTGCTAGAAAACTTGTTGAAGAAGGGTTCAATGCTATTAAACTTAAAGTAAGCAAACGTTGTCTAATTATATAAACAAGATTACACTCAATCTTATATCATTGAGGTGGTTGGCATAAATTGAGGTGGTTGGCTTTCTCACTTTGCGAATTTTCAAGCTATTGATTACTGACTGAGGGATAAACCTGCCTAATATGATAGGTTGGTCGTCGAGTGAACTCTGTTCAAGATGCTTTAGTTTTGCAAGAAGTAAGGAGAGCCATTGGCGATCAAATTGAACTTCGTGCAGATGCAAATCGTCGCTGGACTTTTGAAGAGGCTATTAAGTTTGGTTTATTGGTGAAAAGCTGTAATTTAAAATATATTGAGGTCTGGTAGAGTATAAATTATTGCGATATTATTTCAAGATAACTTATTTATCTTGCCTATCGTCAGTGAAGAAACTTTTGTATATCTCAGGAACCTGTCCAGAATAACGATGACCTTATAAGGTTTCATGAAGAAACTGGATTACCAGTGGCACTTGATGAGACTCTTGATGATTTTGGGGAATGTCCTCTGCGTATGCTTACCAAATATGCCCATCCTGGAATAGTTGCTGTTGTAAGCCCCTGTTCATTATTTTACATTTACATGAGCATGGGACTGTCTAAACATATATACTTTCTTGTCTGCTAATATCTTCATTGATCATATCATCTTGCTCCCTTTTTTCTTACTGATTTGGAGATGGGTTTTTTAGTTTTTGTCGATAGGATCAATAATATATCAGCTCTATCATGTTAAATCTTGACTTTATTTGATCATACTTGGAACTCCTAGGTTATTAAACCAAGCGTAGTGGGAGGGCTTGAGAATGCAGCACTGATTGCTCGGTGGGCACAGCAGCATGGAAAAATGGCTGTTATAAGTGCCGCATACGAAAGTGGCCTAGGTTTATCAGCATATATTTTATTTGCGTCATTTTTGGAGATGGAGAACGTGAAAGCATCCACAAAGCAGAAGCAAAGAATGGCCCCTTTTGTAGCCCATGGTCTTGGAACTTACCGATGGCTTAGTGAAGACGTAATGATGAATACTTTAGGGATATTCCGTAGCCCTTACAGTGGATTTGTCGAAGGATTTGTTGCTGATGCTAGTAAAAATCTAATGGATGTTAAGATAAACAACGATGTTATTGTTAGAACCAGTGAAGGAGTTACTGTTCGGACCTATGAACTGAGGGTGGATATAGATGGTTTCTCTCATTTCATAAGAATCCATGATGTTGGGCAGAATGCAGAAGTAAGCTTGTCCTTGTCTGTGTTTTGAATGCCAAAGCTAAAAAGACGTAAAGCTGTGTGTGGTCAATTTTCCCTTGTTTTTCACTCTGTTGTAATGTATTTCAGGGGAAGGTAGCTTTATTTCTTCATGGATTTCTTGGAACTGGTGAAGAATGGATACCCATCATGAAGGGTATCTCGGGATCTGCGAGATGCATTTCAGTTGATATTCCTGGTCATGGAAGCTCAAGGGTACAAAGTCATGCTAGTGAGACCCAGAAGAAGCCAACTTTCTCAATGGAGATGATAGCAAATACACTTTATAAGTTGATTGAGCAAATTACTCCTGGGAAAGTTACCGTAGTTGGTTATTCCATGGGAGCAAGAATAGCACTGTACATGGCTTTGAGGTTTAGCAACAAGGTGGGTTCCCTTTGTCTGGATATTGAAAATTGTTTGACAATTGTGTATAATGGAATGGGATGCTGTTCTATAGATCGAAGGAGCTGTCGTGGTATCAGGGAGCCCTGGGCTCAAGGATCCAGTGGCAAGAAAAGTTCGAAGTGCAACAGATGATTCGAAAGCACGGATGATGGTTGACCATGGAGTAGAAATCTTTCTAGAGAACTGGTACAGTGGAGGCTTGTGGAAAAGGTGACTTTCTTAATACATTGTGACTTTTTTTAATTTGGTGATTTTGTTATGTGGACTTGAATTTACACTCATATGAGTGAGTTTTGCAATGAGTAGTTTAAGAAGGCATCCCCACTTTAGAAAAATAGTTGCAAGTCGCTTGCTACATGATGATGTCCTTAGTGTTGCAAAGCTCCTCTCAGATCTAAGCAGTGGAAGACAACCGTAAGTTCATCTTTGTAACTTTTTTTTTTCCATTGACTCAAAAGCGATGATCTTTGATGACGATGATGATGTTATGTCCTTTGAAAAATAGGTCATTGTGGGAAGAGTTAGGGGATTGTGATACAAATATCTCGCTTGTCTTCGGAGAGCAAGATGTCAAATTCAAGCAAATTGCTACGAAAATGTATCGGGATATGAGTAAAAACAAAAAGGGAGAAAACAATATCGTCGAGATGGTTGAAATCCCAGAGGCTGGTCACGCTGTGCATCTCGAGAGCCCTCTTCGTGTGATTCTCGCCCTTAGAAAATTCTTAACAAGAGTGCACAAAAGTTCAACAGAGACGGAGCTTTCTCAGAAGCTCTTGTTAGCACTAAAAGAAATGTAAAACAGATTTGGAATATAAAAACATTGTTGATCCTTTAGTACTCAATTGCTACAGAGTCCAATTGTATTGACTATTGAATACTAGCTCCAGAGATATGTTTTCAAGAATAACAATAAATTTATTTAAACACTATCTTATAGATACTTGAAGAATGTCTCTCTCTTGTTCCACTCGGTCTAATAAGTAGAATTATGGTGGCTTCAATCTCTCAATAGTGACTCAATACTCAACAAGTACATGTACAACCATAATTACACGCACAAACACAGGTTCCACGTTTGCATTCCTTAGCGAGATTGAGTAGAAAAAAAAAAAGTGAAAACAGTAACTAATTAACTGGTCACGCTGTCCATTTTGAGAGCCCTCTTCGCGTGATTCTCGCCCTTAGAAAATTCTTAACAAGAGTGCACAAAAGTGTAACAGAGACGGAGCTTTCTCAGAAACTCTTGTTAGCACTAAAAGAAATGTAAACCTATTAGAATATGTAGTTGGTTTAGTTATATTGGTTATTGTT
>OVAQ01002558.1:0-12306 GCA_900406345.1 Erysimum cheiri | reverse complement strand
ATTGTCCATTTGGGACAAAAGTTTAGTAACAAAAGGGGGAAATGCATTTTTGAAAAGTGACAGAGAATGAATGGCATTTGTATCAATTTCTCTTATAACTATGATTAAGCGATATATATTTTGATAAAAATTTTAGTAATATTTTTATCTGGTTAAAGATCAGATAATAACAAATTGGAAGGAAACTGTATGAAGTTAAATGTTATGGACAGAAATGTTAAAAAAACAACTTAATGTAGAAGAATCCTAAATAATTACATTTTTGGTGACAAAAATATAATATTAAATAGTAATAAGATATTTTATGCTGTAACTGAAAATAATAGATTCGCGATAGTAAACAACTAAACATTGCCATTCGACCATACATACTCTCTCTCTATCACTGCAATTCTCGAAAGTAGGTCCCACATCCTAATCGGAGCTGACGTGGATCCTCGATCACACCCTCCACTTTCTAGACGGTAACGCATTTTAATTTACGAGAATTGCCACTACCATGTACCCCAAGTACATTTCAGTGCAAGGGTGGTTTCGTAAATATCCATAAACCACTTTCCGGTTTTCGCAAAAATCCGTCTCCGCCGCTGCATCCTCCATTCTTCTCTCTCTCACCCGCACATACATACATATATATACGTTAATACGTTATTATATAAATATATCCTATGTAACTCAGTTTTTTTGTCTGAGCATCAAGTTTTAACAGGCAATGCTCGTGTCTCTCTCTATATAAGTTTGGATTCTCTAACTGGGAAGCTCTTGTCTAGCTTCCTCATCGGTGATCTCGAAGCTTTTTGAATCCCTTTTCTTTATTTCGTGAGTTTTTTTATTTCGAAGATTCGTTTTTTTTTATTGATTTATATGATGATGAAACGTTTCTTCTGGTTCCTTTGCATGGATTGATCTAAAAATCTGGCTTTCTTCTCTGTTGATCTCCGTTTCTTTTTTTTTTCCCGGGAAAAAATTTACGGTTTCATGTTTTAGGATTGGCGTTACTATATGTGATTCGTGCTTACACGTTCCAAGTGTTCCTATTGGTTGATTGTTTTGTGCGTTAAAAGGGGTTTGAGGAAATGAGTATCACGACATTGTCACTTGTCGAATCTAACATGACTTAAAAGTTTGATTCTTTTGAGGAATTTTTCTGACTGTAAGCTAAAAAAGTAGACTTCCTTTTTGTTCCTCGATGGTGACTTTTTTATGTGATTTTAGATTTGCATATTTCTGTTGTAGGAATGGCTTCAAAATCGGCTGTGGATATCATAGAGACATCTTCAAAGGTTCATTTCTCAGGATTTCATCAAATGGAGGGTTTAGTTTCAACTAGACCAGAGCAAATGGCTGAGGAAGAAGAACATGGGCAACCTTTTGTGATCGGTGAGATATGCGGCCGATTTTTTCTTACTTGGTTTACAGATAGTTAGAATTAGAAAATGTTGATAGGAAGTTGTCTTCAGGAGTTGCTGGAGGAGCAGCATCCGGGAAAACAACTGTCTGCGATATGATTATGCAGCAACTGCATGATCAGAGAGCCGTTGTTGTCAATCAGGTGATTATTCTACTCAAAATGTGGACAATATCCATGTCCATTTTTTCAGTTATGATAAGTGATCACAAGTGATTGTAAGTCTCATTGAGGTTGATCTTTGATTGCAGGATTCTTTCTACCATAATGTAAATGAAGAGGAGCTTGCTAGAGTTCATGATTATAATTTTGACCATCCTGGTTAGTAAGTCTCTGAAAGGGAAAAACTAATGGGTCTTTTAATCTTAAACACACTTGTTCTGTTTAAATCTCCGAACTGTCTGTCATATGCTTGCTCATAAGTATGAATTTTGCTCCTTGTCTTGTAGACGCTTTTGATACCGAGCAATTATTGTCTTCCATGGAGAAGTTAAGAAAAGGACAAGCAGTAGATATCCCCAACTATGACTTCAAAAGTTACAAGAACAATGTTTTTCCACCTAGAAGGGTAAGGATGAGAGTTTCTTAGAATCTTTACTTTCTTGTCGAATAGTCACTTGGTAAATGTGTATTGGTTCTGACATTTGAAGTTTGCTTCTTATTTCTGAAGATCAAACTGATGATGAAGTGATCAGCTCTCTTGTATATTCCATACTTTTTATATGCGCACTTTTCAGAACCTATCTGAGAATCATGCATATACTAATTGATATCTCTCTGTTTTATAATATATTTCAGGTGAATCCTTCTGATGTTATAATTCTAGAAGGGATACTCATTTTCCATGACCCTCGGGTGCGAGATTTAATGAACATGAAGATATTTGTAGATGCAGGTCTTTCCCATACCGAACCTGCTACACTTATCTAGTCAAATCTGTAGCATATATGAGACGCTGGACTTGTGCATTACATGTTACAAGCATATATACTCATGATGGTAATTGATTACTCTATGTCATGGTATNATTACTCTACATCATGGTATTATCTATGCAGATGCCGATGTGCGTTTAGCAAGAAGGATTAAACGCGATACTGTTGAGAAGGGCAGAGATATCGCGACGGTTCTTGACCAGGTTTGTGTGGTTGTATATTCTTGTCTTGCAAAGAATTTCTTTAATGTCGCAGCAAATGTCGAGCTTTCGCGCTGACTCTTTTTTTTTATGTTTGATTTGTGAAACTGAGATGCAGTACTCAAAGTTTGTGAAGCCAGCATTTGAGGATTTTATACTCCCAACAAAGAAATACGCAGATATAATTATTCCCCGAGGTGGTGATAACCATGTTGCTATTGATTTGATTGTGCAACACATCCACACGAAGCTTGGTCAACATGATCTCTGTAAAATATATCCAAATCTTTATGTTATTCAATCAACTTTTCAGGTTTTACTTATTCCCCTTCTCTCGTCCACTCATCAGCAATTATTTCTTTGATTAGTGACCCAGGAGACTGATCCTTTAGCTGTTGATTGCAGATACGTGGGATGCACACTCTAATTCGCGACTCTAAAACAACAAAGCATGACTTCATCTTCTACTCTGATCGATTGATTCGTTTGGTGGGTGCAAAATTTGATTTTTGTTTCGTGCTATTTTATCATGTTCGCTCTAATAATGTCTTCTTTTCAGGTCGTTGAGCACGGCCTTGGGCACCTTCCCTTTACAGAAAAGCAAGTGGTCACTCCCACAGGTAAGCTAATGAAAAGATTATTTCTTTACTGCAATACTGCAGTAGAAATCTCCAATCAGAGTAAGATATATCAACTCATGTTGAGTTTTTGGGTGGTTTTTCTGTAACTTAAGGATCTGTGTATTCGGGTGTGGACTTTTGTAAGAGGCTGTGTGGTGTCTCAGTTATCAGAAGGTAAAGAAACCAGCTCAAACACTGGTAAAGACCACATAATGATGCTGTCTTTTTGAACTCTTACAATTTGATGCAGCGGTGAGAGTATGGAGAACGCTCTTAGAGCATGCTGCAAAGGAATCAACATCGGGAAGATTCTGATTCATAGAGAAGGCGACAACGGTCAACAGGTTTGTACTTGTTTGTGAACTTTGTCTGTTCATCACTTCTTCTAACTACTTTCATGGTAACAAATGGCACCCACCAGCTTATCTACGAGAAGCTACCCTCAGACATATCAGAAAGGCATGTGCTTTTGCTAGACCCAATCCTCGGGACAGGTCTGATTGAACTCTGTACTAGTGGTGAGCAAAAGACTGGACATGAAAACATAACAAGAATATGTTTTTGTGTGTGCTAGGAAACTCAGCGGTGCAAGCGATAAGACTGCTCATAAGTAAAGGCGTGCCTGAAGGCAACATCATATTCCTCAATCTCATATCTGTAAGTTTGAAAACCAAAACATATTTGCTTCTTCTGAGCATAGCGCTTAAGCAGTAAAAAAATGTGGTTCAGGCACCTCAAGGAGTAAACGTGGTGTGCAAAAGGTTCCCAAGGATAAAGATAGTGACATCTGAGATAGAAGTGGGTTTAAATGATGAGTTCCGAGTTGTTCCTGGTATGGGCGAGTTTGGAGACCGCTATTTTGGGACGGATGATGAGTAGTGACCTTTTTGATTTTGATATTGATATTTTTTCCAAGTGTTATACGGATTTTACGATTGGATTCACACACATATACATATGTTGTATACCGGAACAAAAATTCCAACTTTCACCTTGATTTTTACTTAGATAAAAGAGTCAGTGTGAACGTACTCACAGTTTTTGCTGGGTCCATCATCCATGCGTCTCTAATGGACCAATGGTTGAAGTCAAACGGTATACTATCATTGAACATCATACATTATCGATTGTCCAAAATGTAACTTTAAGGCGCGTGAGAGTGCAATGAAGTGATGAAGTGACGTGAGCGTATAAAGTTACGGAGAGTGTGGGATTTGAACAACAACAAGTACATTTATTTAAAGGAATTAGATTAGAGTTATTAGAGGTTCCAATTTCAATTTGGTGTAAGGTTTCTCTCTCCTCCCGCTTCAGCTTCTCTTCTCTTCCTCCTTACACAATGAGCTCCTCCTCTTCCCATGGCGGCTCCTCTAGGGTTTCGATTCCTCACCATCTCCGCAAAACCCTTCAGAGTATCAGGGAGATTACCGGCAAGCAACACTCCGACGAGGATATCTTTGCCGTCTATAAGGATTCCTTCAATGATCCTCACGAGACCGCCCAAAAGCTCCTCTTTTTAGGTACTCTCTCTCTCTCTCTCTCTCGGTCTCTCTATTTCCTTCCTTTTGGGGTTTCCATCTTCGCCGTCTCTTTGGTTTTATATTTCTTTGCCCTCCGTCGATTTGGGCTGTACGATAGGGTTTGTTGATTTTTGTATATGTTTTGGGAAGATCATGTGATGTGCTTTATGTTTCGCAACTGTTATGACTTTCTATTCGAACTTGGACTCTTTCATTCCTTATGCTGCTTTTATTTTCCAGAGTCCTTTTTCTCCTCGTAGTTCCTTACCATTTAGCAAAAGACATCTTTTTTTTTTTTTAGTTTTGGGATGACTTCGTACCCTTCAAAGGTTTTTACTATGGAGGACATTGAGATTTTGGGTTGCACAGATTAACAATGCTCTTTATGACCCATGTCCCCTCATACACACTGTTAATTTTGTAATTTTGCAGATACATTTCATGAGGTCAGAAGTAAAAAGGAGAAAAGGAAGGAGGCAAGTCTTCTTTTCTATTATGAATCCTTTATCTGCAGTTTCTCTCTTTTTTTTTCTTTAAATCTTTGGTCGTTTCAACTCAGTTATTAAGATTCAAACAAGTGCATGATTTGTGGATTCACATCGCAATCCTTATATCATTTTGCATCACTTGCTCTTATAGCTTATATTATCTCGTATGATCACTGTCTGTCTGCAGAATATAGTGCCAATTACCCAAGCAAGTGGCAGAAGTGGTCGGAGGAACTTTGCTTCAAGTAACACTTATCAAGGTAGGTTGTGTTCCTTTATTGATTCCTTAGAAATAACAATATCGTGCTCTTCCCTTTTCTAAGCTCTTTGTTGACATTCCCATGCAGGTAACGGAAGAAGTGCATCTTTTAAAAGGGAAAGTGGAACTAATCATGTATCAGGAGGTTCTAGAACTGCCTTGCCTGCCGCTAACAAAGCAATAAACATCACAGTACCTAGTGAAATAAAGTATGTTTACATGTCATCCTTCTATATCTCTATGATTATTGACACTTTTCATTTTCTCCTATTAAGTTGCTAAATATCAGAGGATACCTTTTGCAGGGTTTCTGGTCCTACTAGTCTGCCGAGTGAGGTCAGCAATCATAAAGTTCAAGATGATCCTTCTTTGATTTCTGCTTCTCCTTGCAGTACCCAGTCAGATCAAGGTATATCGGCCTTTCCCATGAATCTTTTAATTTGTCTCATATTCTTCACTGAAGCAGCTTTCAGTTCATTCTGTTGTCTAGTTAAGTCAGTAATGGTGCACCAATTATAGCCTGTTATTTGATTCAGCTTGTGATTTCTTTTCGTAACAGTCACTGAAATTGAAACTGCGTCAGATAAAGGCAGAACTCAATCACTTCTCAAGTCAGATGTTAGCGAAGGGTCGCATGTAATATTTCCTTTCCGCCTACAGGATGCCAAAGTACTGCAAAATGGTCTGACGTTTGGCAGTTTTGATTCCAATTTTGTGAAAGAGGCATCTTCTAACAATGGTGCTAGTGGCAGAGATGACTCGAATTTTGAGTCGTCTCACAGGACAGGGTATGATGAAAGGGAACCTTCTCCCACTACCAATGCTATTCCTGGGGTGGCTTCTGCTAGGTTGGTGGCTAAGACACTTTCACTCTACAAATTGTCTGCTTAAGTAATTGATTTACTGCAATCTCTATTACGACACACTCTTCTGGGTGAGACTAAAGATATGCATTTCCAAGTTCAATTCAATTTTGGAAATGGGAAGGTTTTTCCTTGTGATATAGTAGTAGAGGTGTACTTTGTTTTTTGTTGGCTTATCCTTTTAACTCTCAAATTTCATGTTTGTATCTCATTACCATAACACTTGTGCAGAGAAGAAGCATCTACTTTTTCTGAAGATAAGGACTATGGGGATTCAAATTCAGCACCTGGAGTTGAGCTAGTGGTGCACTCGGATCAAATTGTCCCACCTGTAGAAGAAGTACTGAACGAGGAAGCTTTATCAAACACAGAAACTCATCAAATTGCATATGGTCAAGGACCACCCATTGTGTTTGGTCTTGTCCCCTTGTTGCCAGCATTAGGCCAACCCATAAACACAGAAGCAGCAGAGACTCAGGCATGTGGTATATCTTGTCACAATATTTGCTCTCAAAACGATCCCTTTATCTGTTCTATAATCTTTTAGTAACTGCTTTTCTCCAATTGCAGCCCGGAAATTCTAATGCTCCAGCTATTCCATTATTATCATACCCTCCAGATCAGTGCTCCATAGCAGCAGCCTCTCAACAGGCACCTCATCTTTTTAGGCAACAATACCCTCCCAATTTCTTCCCTTACGGCCCCTATTACTCACCGTATTATATGCCTCCGCCATACATTCACCAGTTCTTGAGCCCAAACGGGATCCCTCAGCCGTCTTATTTTCCACCGGGAGCTGCTTTAACAGCACCTTCCCATGCAAAACCAGGCAACACCGAAAACCCACCCACCACAAACACATCCCCACATGCTGTTCCCATGGTTGCTACTCAAATCCCATCTCTAACAGCCTTAAATTCTATCCATAGTGAAGAAAAGGCATCGTCGCTGGTCAGTTTTATACTGTTCTTTCCTTGCAATGATATATTTGTAGACTATATTATTTAACAGTGGTCCATATGATATTGTTGTTGCAGACTGAAAGTGCAGCTGCATGGATTGGGCAGGGACTTGGCAACCTGCAGGTGAGTCCAATGTACAACCTAGCACTCCCAGGTCAGCCACTTGGTTTTCCGGTCGTGCAGACTGGCCATGGTGGCCTCATGGGAATACATCAACTAACACAGCCCATGGCCGCTTCTTCAACTGCATATCAGACCTTACCGCCAGCGCCACACACCACAACGGCTATGGCTGAACCCGTAGGACACCCGCATATCGCTTATCAGCAACCTCAAGCTGCCCTAATGAATTGGGTCAACAACTATTAGGTCAAGTGGAAGCAGCTATAAAGATACACATCAATGCGTAAAAGATGTTAAAGTCTGGGTTTTTTGGGTGTAAATACTTAGGAAACATCATCCCCAGAGGAATTTAGGTTGACAATTACAAGAGGGAAGAAGATGTGCATCAAAGTAGCAAACTTTTTGCCGTATTTTTTGTTGGGAGACCATACAGACAATACCTAAAGAATGTATGGGAAGAAGATCCCCTATGGAATAGTTTTGTGAAGCTGATGCTGCTTCTCTATATTCATGCGATGTGACTTAGCTAAATCAGCTTTTGGTTTACTTTAGAAATGGAGATCAGATCAGAAAGATTTTCATAAATATATGAGGAAAAGATTCCTTATTCCTATAAACAAACAGTCTCAAAATTTGAAAGCACATTAACAAATTTCTCTGATGACCTCAAAACTTTACAAATTGTATCTCAATAGTCCTCCTTTCTAAGTCATAAGTTAGTTATTTCTCAAGGTTTTCGTTTTCTTTCCTGATGGCATCGAGATCAGCTTGTAATTTCACCAGACTCATCCCCTGAGCTGTGATGGACCCCAACTTCTTTTCATAGTCGACTGTTTCTCTTCTAAACCGATCAGTCATGAGGATCTTCTCAGAGATTTGCTCAAAAATACTGTGGATACTGGTCAGTAGCTTGTAGACCTGTCGTACCGCTGGGTCTTTTTTCACTTCCCTGCTCGGATAAAGAAAACATGTCCTCATCATCACATTATAAAATGGTATACATGTTAACTAAAGCCGAGCAACAAGGCAACTTTTCTTTTGGTGACCAGACGATTCAAACATGTCAGACCAAAAGCTCATACCTTGTAACCATTTCATCCACAACAGCATATGATCGGTGCAGGCGTTCTTGGATTGAGTTACTCTCTAATTGTAGCTCCCTGGTCTCCCCTGAAATCCTCTGAATATCATTGTCCAGTTTACGGCTATTTTTAGTTATTTCTTTAATCCCATGGATATAAGACTTCCGAGGCGCTGCTTTTGGCTGCCTCTCAAGTTCAGTATATAGGTTACACCATTCATCTTCCCTGTTGAGACAAAAATAACATATTAATATGATACGAGAGTCAAGGAAATAACCTGATCGAGGTGACATGCAAAGTTATCTATACCTTCAACACCAACGCCAATAAAACACTTGTTATTTCTTTTTCCTCTTTATAGATATTTTTTGTTCCACAGTTATTATCCAACAAAAGCGCTTAAAAGAGTATATATCTCTAATTGCCAAAAGAAACCGAGATAAAGTAGCAATCAAAATCACAGACAGTGAAAGGGCATGTAGTAGGAGTTCTCTGGTTACCTCTTCTGAATTTCTGATGTGAGAGATTGTAAATCCAGTTCAGTCTTTCTCAACTTATGGAATTTCTTTTTAGCCTCTGGCTCATCCACATGAAGTTGGTCCAAGAGACGTAGCTTTTTAGTTTCCAAAGTCAGCCTTACATCATCCCTGAAGGAAGACATGATATACTTAGTAATCCTGCTATACATAATGCTCCCCCGATGTCTATATCTATTTATATATACAGGGATTATACATATATATTTCAGGTTATCATGTCCTGTGGTTGTCCATGAAACTGAATGCATGAATGCTTTCAACTTAAAAATAATAGAATACTGTTCATACCATTGCTTTTTAAGATCCATGATATTACACCTTTTGAGCACAAGTTGTTGATTAAGCTGTTCGAGATATGACCCTCCCGGCTGTTTGTCATCCAATAAGCTCTCCGCAGCCATCTTCAACAACTCCAGCTCACTGTCAAGACTGCATAGCTCTGAAGATCCAGTTTCCAGTTCCTCCAAGAGTAAATTATGTTGATTCTGTAACTCAACAGTCTCATAATTTGTCTACAAAGCATAAAAATGATAAAGGTTAAGCCTTCCAACATTCATAAAACTAGTTTGAAATCCTATGTAAATGTTCAAACATATGCCCATGTACAGAGAAAGGAGATAAGGGTCACAGTAAGCAGAAGAAACAGTACCTCAGAAGGGTCTTCATAAGAATCTTCTTCATTTCCAGATGACTCTCTCAAAGAAAGATTTGATGGTAAATCAGTAACAGGGTCATCTATCTTTCGGGAGAAGAGGTCATCAATGGTGGAACCAATGGATAAGGTATTTTTTGCATGAGAGTGTGGTGAATGAGAGATTTCAGTAGTCATTGTAAGATCTTTTAGGACAGCTTCAACCTTTTGTATATGCATATCAAAAGTCTCATCATTGTTCCCCTTCACCATCCTGTCATCTGAAATATCTATGAAATTCTCCACCTTTGGCCTGCCAGCCATTTCACCAGCTGGGGAAGATTTGATCCCTTCATTTTTCTCCGAAAGCCTCTCAACCAAAAACCTAACCAACCTATATGAGTCATCTTCAGAAGGATGCAGAAACTGCCGCAAGCAACACATACAATCTGTTTCAGCATGATTTCACACAAATAAGAAAAGCCACAGCGCCAGAAGGGAAAGTAAAACTTGAGAAGATTGTAACGAAGGCCAAAGGACTATCATAGCTCTCAAGAACCATCTCACAGCATTTCCACTCTCATGATATTTGCAGAATCAGATATACAAAGAAAAAAAGAAGTAAAGATAATTCATTTGAAAGACGAATAGGTGCTAGTTGTCACTAATCTACAAACTCCCTTGCAATCCCGACATCTATTGTTATGAACTCCACTGTAAAAGCATCTTCTTTGAGAAATATTAAACCCTAAAGTTACTTGCTTTAATCAATCAAGCAAATCGAAATTCAGGTTGTCTCCCCAGAAACTGCTCACAGATTAGCCTTAGGGTTAAATTTCTTGATCAATTCTGGGAGCATTGTTGGCTGCGATCTAAAGAGGGGTAATGATATGATACCTTATAATAACTCATGTCGCCGATGTAGCCTAGATTCTTCACAGATTGAGCGATATCGCTGCAGATCCTAAACCTTTCGGGGAGAGAGTCAGAGAGCTCATCGCAAAGCGACGCCGATGGGTCAATGAGATTAAGCAACTGAGCACAGATCGATACTAACGCCTCCGGAGAAAAGTCACCAACGGAAGAGAAATCTCCAGGGATCAAAACCCCAGATTCCATCAGCGTCGACATCAGTATATCCCGCGATTCCTCCATCCTTGCTTCTCTTCTCAAGCCTTGCTTCGACCCAACAATGGAAGAAGATCTTTTTCAGAAAGAAAAAAAAAAACAATGGAAGAAGAAGAAGATAACGACTGTTTCGTCAACTCTACTCAAAATACGACGCCGTTCCAACTGATAATTAACGGTAAAATAATACAGTAATACAGTAGTAACTAATTAATTTTCTAAGGAAAATAAATTGTTTCTTTTACATGCACATTTAGGGCTAAAAGGCGCACTCAATGCCTTGTATTGCTTATGAGATTCTTGTTGATCCATCTTTGTTGCTTCTTCATGACCCAACTTCTGCTTCTACTCTTCTTCAATTCAGAGAGTAGCTAAGAGTTTTTGCTCAGTTACATATCAAAACTAATTAATCTTCTTCATTTATGCTAATTATGTGTTTTTCAGGCAGCAAGTAGTGTGGTTATGACAGTTCCTCAACCATCAAGCAGTATGTTTCATCCTGGTACTGAGGAAGTGATTTTAAAAATAAGGATGAAATCACTCTTAAACTTAGGTATTATGATTTGATTTTTCTTGGAACTTGTCAAGTACTGATGAATCTATATGTTTTACAGTACCTAGAACATGGTATAAAACAGAGTTGGAGCCGAGGGAGAAGGAAGAGAACCATAGAAAGAGAAAAGCAGCAACAGAGCATCTTAAAATAAGACAGAGTGGACACTTTCATGGTGGGATCAAGTCTTTATCATTTTCAGAAGAACATACAGAGAAAGACGTAGAGGTTACTTCGATAAGCTAAGGCTAGTTCAAGCACTTGGCGCTGCTGTTTTGTTGGGTCTTCTCTGGTGGAAATCAAAGATAGACCTCATAGAAAGTAATTAAACCAAAACTTTATTATACCATTATAAAAACAAGACTCCTTTACTTTGATAGCTTACTAACATTTAATTAGTTTGCAGGTGGGTTTGAAGTTTTACATTTTCATATTTTGGACATCTTCATCAATGTTTGGAGTGGTCTATGTTTTCCCAATTGAGAAGATCTATCTAGTGAAAGAAAGAAAACCTGATATGTGTGTATTACATATGTAGCGCACATGTTATCTACCCAACATTAATTAATGTTCGTCTATCATCATATATCGTCTATTTCATGGCGGATTTCAAGAGAAGAAACCCTTGCTTCCTCTTCACATTGTCCGCAATACTACTGAGTATTGATAGCCATTACAAGCCAATTAAGGACACTAATTAGTGTTAAGGCTAATTGATTAGGTTTTGGTTGAGTTGTTAGGGTGCAGGAGAGTTTTTAGGTGCTTCAGTGTTGAGCATAAAGAGAGCTGGTATGATTGCTTCGCGCTACTTATGTTGTTTCTTCTCACAGGAGGCTATTATGTTCAGGAGCTTATTCATTATCATTTTTAGCATGTACTTGCACATGATTTAATATAAAAAACAATTATAAAATTTTTAATGAATAGAAATGTAAAATTTTTAATGAATAGAAATGAGGAGAAGCGCGTGAGATCTACTCGCGGCTCTCTCCTCT
>OVAQ01002557.1:0-12190 GCA_900406345.1 Erysimum cheiri | reverse complement strand
AAAAAAAAAAAAAAAAAAAAAGAGTGTCTTTGTTGATAGGTTTAGTAGCTATAAACAATAATAAAACTACTATGAATTTGTTTATGAGCTTTGAAAGCTAACAAGACAATTGTCACTTCTTGTCTCATGGTTGCTGAATTTCTAGTTTTTACCTCTACTTTCATGGTTTGTTTCATGACTTTGACCCTTTTTTTTTACCCTAGTCCACATAGTCATAAGTTAGGATGTTACACAGTACACACACTTAATTCATTATGTTAGAGATGACAACCAAAAATCAACGTTCACAGTTTTTAAATAGGTTTTGTTTTTTCTCAATATATTCGGCCGGGTTTATTAAATTGTGTGTGTGATCTACTGAACTCATTAAACATTGATTAAGCTGTTTTATTTCGATTGTCAAAGACTCATAGTTGATTTTGACACTAATATTTTATTGCTTGTTGTGCAATGTAAAGCATGGATGTTGACAGGTACGCACGTTAGACGTTTTCTTTCTTATCATGATTAAGTCAATGACTTGATCCGATCAAATAATGTGGTTGCTACTACTCCCCCAATTTTCTTCCTCTTTCATCTACTAGATTTCAAAGCGTCTAAAGGTAATCTTGAGTGAGTTTATGATCTTCTTTAAATGTCAATGTTTCTTATCAATTTATGTCTTTCTTTAACTTGTTGACAGAGATCTAATCGACTCGCGCGGATATATATGGCCATGGGATCATCAAACGGTTCACAACCACGTCTCTCAAGCGCTTCACGTTCAAGACGTCGCGAAAGATCTAACCAAGAAAACATAGATGATTCAAAGCGTGGCATCAAATTTCTTGTGTGGGCTGCAATAATTGCAGCATCTATGACACTTGTTATGTGTTTTTTCACATGTACAAAGCTTTACAACATCAGTTCTGTTGATCCAGGTTTGGTCAAGAAAACAGTATTCATGGTTTCTCTTGTGTGCAACAGCATTTCAATGCTCACTTCTGTTGTAGCACTAACGCATCTCATATGGGCACAACGTCAGACTGATTTTCAACTCGTACAGAAAGCTATGTTACGAGCCATGGCACTTGTCACAGTTGCTTTCGTGTCTATTTTGGTCGCTTTTATGGTCGGAGTTTGTTATCTCGTGCTCATTCGTCTTCCATGGCAAACCTATTTCATAAGGTCTTCCTTATTTTAATGTTTCCACAATTTTAAGATTTGTCCGACACAACTTCTTTATGCTTTTTGGTTGATCATGCTCTGATCAAAGAAAAAGTATATATAAAAAATCAAAATTATTGTGTGGAATACATAAAGTGTTCCAAGTCAAACACGACATCTTCTCTTTGTCACATTAAAATGTAAGAACCTAACACAATTGGTGAAGCTGATGATGAAGGTTGAGTTCCGTAAGCAACTGACAGTGAGATGATCAGAGCTCTATGCATTTAAATCGAGTTTTTGGATTTAACCATATCTATGAAGCCGAGCGAAATTTATTGAGCTGAGCGGTAAAATCAGACTAGTTGGGACTAAATTGTAACAAATTAAATGTTTTCGGGCCAATACATAAATTTGTTATAGGAAATGAGAAAATCGGATTAAAAACGGAAAAATGTATTTATGTTACGAAAGTCAAAAAGTGTAGCAAAAGAAATAAACATATGTAAATCAATCTTAAAATATTATTTTATGTGGAGCTCACCGTTATCATGCAGTATAGTAATTTATTTTTTCTACCTCTATATAAACGATCGATTCGATCGTTGTAAAATCACAATTCATACTTGAAACTTTCAATTATAAAGAAGTATTCTCTCTTGTTTATTTTATTATCAATATTACGATCTTTCTACTGGTATAATTATTTCTTTAATATTTATATTTATATCTACCATAAAATAGAACACTTATTAATAACAATTTATTATCTCTTTGTTATGATTTTCTTTTAAAATTGGGTGTATTTTCACTTTCTATAAATCAGTGTTGAATTTTTAAATACTTTCAAAGTTTTGGATTTCTTTTTCAATTTCCACGTATTTATTATTTTTCTTATCTCTTCCAATTTGTTCCACTTTCCTCTTCTGAATTTGTAAAACTTCTTCTGGGCTCTCTTTCTTTGACCCACATTTTCTCGGGAAAAATTCTCCGATCGGCTCTTCATTGAACAAAACCCATTATTCTTCGCCTGTTTCTGGCGCAAACCCTTGTATCAATTTTTGATTTTTTTGGTTTAGAAAAAAAAATTTGGGGATCTGAAGATAAAGGAACACGATGATGATNCCCTTGTATCAATTTTTGATTTTTTTGGTTTAGAAAAAAAAAATTTGGGGATCTGAAGATAAAGGAACACGATGATGACGAGTATGGAAGGGATGGTGGAGAAAGGAGTATTGGATGATATTATAAGAAGATTATTGGAAGGTAAAGGTGGCAAACAGGTTCAGCTTTCTGAAAGCGAGATTCGTCAACTCTGCTTTAACGCTCGTCAAATCTTTCTCTCTCAACCAATTCTCCTTGATCTTCATGCTCCAATTCGCATCTGCGGTAAAGTCTCGTGATTCGAATTCGATAAATTGGGGGTGAAATTTGTTAAATTAGGGTTTCTCTGTGAAATTTGAGCTTTTGGGTATTGTAGTCGTATGATTGATTGATGATGAAATCGCAAATTTTAGGGTTTCTTTGTGAATTTTGAGCATTTGGGTATTGTAATCTTATGGTTGATTGCTTATGAAGTTAATAATTAGGGGTGAATTTGCAAAAATTAGGGTTTTTTTTCTGTGAAATTTGAGCTTTTGGGTATTGTAATCTTATGATTGATTGATGATGAAATCGTAAAATTAGGGTTTATTTGTGAATTTGAGCATTTTGGGTATCTCATGATTGATTTATGATGGAGTTAATAATTAGGGGTGAAATTGCAAAATTAGGGGTTTTTTCTGTGAATTTGAGTATTTGGGTATTGTAATTGTCTCTTGTGTTGATGTTTTTCTTCAATTTGGGTGTCTCAGGTGATATCCATGGGCAATATCAAGATCTGTTGAGGTTATTTGAGTACGGAGGCTATCCTCCTTCAGCAAACTATCTATTCCTCGGTGATTACGTTGATAGAGGCAAACAAAGTCTCGAGACCATATGTTTGCTTCTTGCTTACAAGATTCGGTACCCGTCGAAGATATTTCTCTTGAGAGGGAACCACGAGGATGCTAAGATCAACCGGATTTACGGATTCTATGACGAGTGTAAACGGAGATTTAATGTACGACTTTGGAAGGTATTTACTGATTGCTTCAACTGTTTACCCGTAGCCGCACTCATTGACGAGAAGATCCTGTGTATGCACGGTGGGTTGTCACCAGAATTGGACAATTTGAATCAGATTCGAGAGATTCAAAGGCCTACGGAGATACCAGACAATGGTCTTCTTTGTGATCTACTGTGGTCAGATCCTGATCAGAAGATTGAAGGATGGGCTGATAGTGATCGAGGTATCTCCTGCATCTTTGGAGCTGATAAAGTCGCTGAGTTCCTGGATAAGAATAATCTTGACCTCATTTGCCGAGGCCATCAGGTACAACAAAGATGACCTCCACAAAATCAAAGATTCAAAATTGTTCTTAATAGAAAACATGAACAACTGAGATTGGTTTCTGGCATAAAGCTAGAAACTTTATAAAACCTTCCTCACCACATTGAACATGTGTGATGATTTTGTATTTCAGGTAGTAGAAGATGGGTACGAATTTTTCGCAAAACGGAGATTAGTCACGATATTCTCAGCTCCAAACTATGGTGGGGAGTTTGACAACGCTGGTGCATTATTAAGCGTGGACGAGTCTCTTGTTTGCTCCTTCGAGATTATGAAACCTGCCCCAGCTTCAAGCAGCAGTCATCCTCTCAAGAAGGTTTGTTTCTACCGAAAAAATATTGATTCAAGACCATTTTATAACTCTATTCTTCAGCTAGAACAAACTGAAACTTGAAACTTTCTTAAAAGAGTGAAAAACCGTATAAGACTTTTGCAACAGAAGTTTCAATGTGAGATCTTAGCAACAATCTTAAGCAGTAGGAGCATCATTGCGATTTTCTTAGGCCATAAAGAGTTATATTATTTGTTGCATGTTTCCGCACACTTTAACACCTATTTTCTCTACATTTCTCTCTATCAGGTACCGAAAATGGGCAAGTCTTGAATGTCTAGTCTTCTTTCTCGAGATAAGGGTTTCACAGCTCAAGCTAGGCTCAAGATTCAGACTTTCATTATAACCGTGTCTGTGTCTCCAGTTATGTGTTGAATGCAATGAAGAACCCGAAGGGTACTTAGTCATTACACAACTTCTGTAAAAAAACAAAGTGAGAAAACAAAAACACACTTCGTTTTCATTGTATAGATGCAGAAATCAGAATGATCTGTCTTCTGCTTCTGGTGATTTTATCTCCTCATTAGTCTCTTTTCTATTCTTCTTTTAGCCCATTTAGTTTAATTTAGATTACCACTCTTAGAGTTTATCTCTTGGTTGGTTTTTTCTTGTTCTACGACATTTCTTCATCTTTAATCCTTGGCAAAGGTTTGATTTCTTGTCCCTAGCTTTTATAAGTATAAGAAGACAACAGTAAAACACAATTCTTGTTCGCATTTGGCAAAATTTCACATGAGACAAGCCTTTACTTTGATAACAGTTAGATTCATGGCTTTTACAACTACTGCCACATGATATTATCATTCCATAAGCTTAATCAGAGCTTTGAACTGTTCTTCTATTTATAGCTGCACTGTATGAATTCCCGTTCGCATTCCCTCCCAATCTTCTAGCAGTCCTCTGAATCGCAGCTAGCCGCTGCATCTGATTACGGTGATTAGATTGCCTGTAGTACCTAAAGCAAGCGTTAGTACGATGAAGTGTTACTTAGAGGCTTACTTTTAGAGAGAAGAGAGAAAGGTGAGACCTGATCAAGAACATTCCTGCTACAAGAAACGACATTCCCAAAGAAATCTTCTGAATCGTTGTCATTTCTCGAACCCATTGGAGAAGATCTTTAAAACATGACAAAGTCTCAGTCTTTAAAGGCGTCTCCTTTCGAGAGTCTCTTGACCATGATTCGACTACTGATTCAAGACTTGCTTTGCTTCCGTAGCACGGTTTTTCTCTAGAATCATCATTTCTTTGAACAGCGTAACCAGCTGCTTCACAGAATGCTGTGCCATTGGATTCCCAATTTGAGGCCTTAACGCAGATGATGTCGTCGTTTACTCCACAAGGGCCAATCACCTAATAAGCACATATTGAAACTATTATATTCCAAAAATCAACAAACCAAAAAACACCTTGGCCATTTCCTTATCGCAATCTTCCAAACACCGAGAATTTTTCTTACCCGTGTAAGTGCATTACTGGCAAAGTATGCGTCTTTACAAGCTTCAAACACTCTGTCACAAAACGAGGCGCAAATACGAGGAGGACCCGGTTGAATACCAACATTTGGGTTACAGATTGAACACTCCAATAACTCAAACAACTCCAAGCATTCTTGACTAGCCTCTCCATAAGTAGCCAAGTTTCTAACCGCAACAAAAGCCGGATTTGTCTGAACAGAAGAGCAACAAGTCCGTTTACGAAACACCCGGCACATAGTAAGATCCTTGGATCCTCTACCAACAGATTTTGGAGGCTTTCCTTCTGACTCATATGGCGGAAACCTCCCTCCTTTAGAAACACATACTCCTTTCAAATCCGATTTCACTGCACCTGAAAACATTGAAACACTTAAGCAAATACAAACCCCCAAAACAAGGTTTACTCAAATTCAACACTTTTTGATAAGTTTGAATTCCAAAGTTCCATTTTTTTTCATGATACAACGCCAAAACTCAATTTCTTATCAATTGTTATACATAAGATGATCGAAACGACAAAAACAAAAAAGATTGAAACTTTCGACTACAAAATTCAATATCTCATGAATCCATTTCTGAAATCTAACCAACAGATCAAATGGAAATGTCACACAACAAGACGAACCCTAAGAGTTTGATACTAACCTGACGATAAGGAGATCAAGAGATGAAGAAACAAGATCGGACTCTGTATCAGAAACACCCTCTTCGTTAAACATCTTCCCATCTTTTGCCGAGACTGATCTATAATTAAGCTCGAAGCAAATGACAAAGAAGACGAGTACTCGTGACTGAAGTTCAAGTCTTTCCCAAGAGGAAGAGTAATCCGGGTCGACCCGAATACCCGATTATACAGACTCCGTCAAATTGGATTTTAGAATAGAATCTCACTTTATTGATTAAACACTCTGAGACTTTTAATCACGTTATAACAATACAAACTAAATTAAATTTATATAATCTTCATGTCATTTTCAATAGTCAAAGTTTATAACATTCATTATCTTTGGAACTTTTTATCTCCATATGAAGAAACATGAATTAAAGCAAGGCTTTCAATGTGGCACCAATCTAATCTCAATCCGTCCGATTAACCGGAAAAAGAAACGACAATGTTCGCAATTAACACGATGAAACTGGTACGGATGATCGAATAATCCTCAAAGCAACTTGACGCCAGCTTCTCTTACGGAGTCGATCACAGCTTTGACTTTACCATGATACCTCTGTTCTTTCTTCATCTGAATAGTAACAGCTGGAATCTCTTTCATCAATAGTCTTTCCCCGAGAATTTTACCGATCTTTGCAGCAGCAGCCACGTCGCGTGTTATATCCATTGTTTCCCTCAACGCTTTCTCCTGTGAGCTCGCTGAGCAAGCAACTGTAGCTGTTGGTGAGTGGATGACTTGTGCGTGAACAAACTTGTTTGTGAAGTGCATTTTCAGCACGTAAGGTTTGAGGTAGTCGAAGAGACGTGGTGGTCTTACTGCCGGTGGAATCACCATCTGATAAACAAAGCATAAACCTTTTAAAACAGAGAGTCTAATCAAACATTAAAGGGACAAAACTCTTAACTTTCACCGAGGATTAACAGTCCATTGACCAAGATTCAAACTTGGAATCCGTAAACCATATCGAAGCGTAACACGAAATTGCATTACAGTGAAGTGGAATACACAAGCGGAGACAACTCCAATGGATAATATCACATCTAAGCCAAATCATTTGCGAATAAATCGTATCAGAGAAACCCATTATGTGTAATGTGACACTCATCTGTTTGTTAATCCAAAACAAAACCTATAAGAATCAAGATCCTAATTAAACGAACAGCATTTTTATTTCTTTGAGACATTTCATCAAACACCTGGCGGATATCAAATTTGTGACTAAACCATTAACATATATACTAAAATTCCAGAGAATCTTCACCTCGAAGCTAGAATCGATTCTATCTAAGTTCGTCAATTACATTTCCAGGAATACGAAGATTAATCCAAGTAGAGAAGATAAAACTAAAATCTCTTCATTTTCATTTCTCACGGGATGAAATCCAAAAGTTTAACAATAACAAAAAAAAAAAACTCAATTCTTCGGATAAAAATGGCGTACCTGTAGCTGCTGAGGTAAATCTTGGAAGATGGAACTGTATGAAGCGATCTCTTGATCTTTGAAATAGAGAAGAAGAAGAAGATGCGTTTAGGGTTCTTTAGGCTTTGTGATTCAGGTCATTTTTTGATAATATAAATAACAGAAATGACCTCGAATTGTTTGTTTAATCAAAATAAACCCTAAAACTTTCAGATTGTTTTAACCAAAACATTTGTAATGGTAAGTTTGAAAGTTTACAAAAAAATCTTCTAATGGGCCGAAAGCCCACGAGCGACTTTTTTTCCTTTTTTGTCACCAGCCCACGAGCGACTTTAAAAGATTTCAGTTTTAGTTTGATTACTGTGTGGTTGGAAAAAAATATTAATGTGCCTAAATAATCTTTATTTCATACTTTAAAAAAAAAATCTTCTAGATGACCAAAAATAAATAAATAATTCTTGAATTATATATTTAACTGAATATTAGTTTCCATTGGCGAGAAGATTATACTTATTTATTCTCATAAATGTGAATCCTTTTTAGTTGAATAAAAATATATTTAAAAATTGGTTTAAATAAAATGTAAATAGTTATTCGTGTAACATATTTCACCGTTTAAAACAAGTTCTTCCTGAAATATGTATAATTGAGTTATTTTTGTTGATGAGAATATTACAGTTTTAATAAACTCATTTCAGATGTTCTACAAGTTAGACAACTTTTATTTGGTATCTTGAAACTTCATCTAGTTCAACAAATTCTCTACTGACTTTTGAACTTATCAATTAAGTTTGTGGTCTTATAAAACGTGTATTTGGACATTTATGCTTGATGTTTCATTCTCAGTTTGTTGTAGGTATGAAGTCTTCATCACAGTTGCAAGATATTGTATTATTTTATCTCCTTTGAAAGAGTTTTTGTCCTTAAAACTATGACATATAAATGTGACAACATGAAATTGTGAAACCGTTGAAATCATAATAGAAAACAAAATGGTTATATGATTATAAGGTTATTACGCATGGGTTTTTGTATTTTCATAGATAATAATCGATTAGGATTTGAAGGTAAACAATATCTTAAAATGTGATCCAAATTTTTTTTTATTTTGTGATTGTCAAAATTTTATAAAATGGCAAGACAAAATAAAAGACACATAAATGGTCAGAACTCGGTAAATAACTAACAAAACATCATAATATTATCTTTCAAAAGAGAGAGTTTTTGTCATGAGTAATTTTTTTAATAAAAACTAAAACAAAAAACTCACAAAATTGATTTAGTCATTTTAATTACATAGTGAATATATGTTAGAGGAATACGCGATGCATAGAAGTGGAAGCAAATAATTCCTAACTTTCATTTTAATCATTTTCATTATATATAATAATAGAGATAGATCCAATAAGAGCTCCACGTCACCATGTCCCACAAACCAATGGTGAGTTGTTCTTGCTTGGAGAAGGTTTGCTGATTTATTGTCTTCAACCACTTTTCTTCTTCCTTATGTTGTAAACATAAACCACAGGAGGATGAGTAGCTTCATACCTATCAATAGTTAGAGGAATACGCGGTTGATATAAAACTATAAGAAATATTAGTTATTTTTGAGTTTTGAAGTCACAATACTTTAGACTATTACTGAGTAAAGAAATTTAGATTATTGCAATTCACATTGCGGAGATAGTCTTCTAGATAAAGTAAGATTAATAAACTTGCATAACTTATAAATGTTTTTATATTTTCGTAACTGTCTTTGGAGGTATTGGATCAGGCAACGATCTTCAGCTTGTTGATTCCAACTTTATAGATTCATCACTAGTTGAAAAAGTGTGTTGACATCCATACATATTAGTTTATACAGTTCAATAACATGTTAATGACATGAGTCACATGACAACTGAAAACTATGTTGTGTCAATGTTTCAAAAGCACACAATAAAAACATTTCAAACTAAGAAGGCTAAGTTATTATTATGAAATAATTCTTTGCGATGAAAACGTTTCATCTTTATCAGTCAAAAAATTCAGTATTATGAACTATGCCACTATATGAAATATAAATTATTAACTATGCCACTCTATCACAATATATAATTTGATAATCTTAAGAGTAGAATTAAAAGACTGGCAAACTCATCATCTCAAGGAAACAGAAAATTCAATCATGAGTATATACAATTTTAAATGTCGGTAATGACTGCTCTGATGAAAAGTTCAATAATCCAGGAGGTTAAATCCTTTTTATTATCAAGTACAATCCATATTTGTGGATTGAAAATCAAATAATCTAAACGTACAATCCTACAAATTTGTGTTGTCACCTTTATATGTCCCAATTTTGAAGACTTAGGAGAAAATGATGCAAGCTTTGGTAGTTTACTAGTTTTAATGAGTCCTTCAATCCACCATAATAAGCCGAGAATTAAATAGCAAGCTTAAGGATCCAAATACACGTTTTAAAACAAACAACTTAATGGATACACAACAGATCAATTGAGAGTTTTCTAAACCAAAAAGAATTTAAAGATAGCACATAAAAGATATCCAACTTGCATAACAAGTTTAATAAAATCGATGAATACTAATTGGACGACAAATAAAAAATGAGGCATGTTTTATATGAAAAGTAAGTTTAATAAAATCGATGAATACTAATTGGACGACAAATAAAAAATGAGGCATGTTTTATATGAAGACTAAGGAGTCCTGAGAGCACCAAGAATCAAACTGAGACATGTTCGTACTAAGCCAAAAACATCCAGACACAACCGTGGTCTGATTTGCGAAAAATAAAGACTTACCTTATTTGATCAAGGAACAACCTCATGAAAAGTGACAACTAAAGGTTCAACCAAAACAAGTTTGAAATCAATCAATAATTGTTTGACTATTAATTTCTTAATATGTTGGAAGATAAGATTAAACAAAAAACTTTAGAAACTAACGACCAAATGGCTATGGTTTGATTTTCAAATTATATGAGTTACACATTATCGAATTGCAATCTGTTTAGTTTAGGCAAGACAATCAAACTTTGTGTGGTTGTATACTTAATTGTAGTTTTGCGTGAGATTATACCTCACTCACTCTTTTAGTAAAGACATTTCTTTATTTGAATACAAATATTTTAATTTGTAGTAAAATGTCACAAGTATTTAACTAAATTCTAATATTTTGTGTTTATATATATTGGTCAAATTTGTTAGTTTGTGTAGTTAATAGAAAAAGGTCAAAAGTTGGTATGATTTTGTGTTCAATACTGTTCATTAATGAAAGTTTGCGTAATTTATTATTGTTATCCATTTTTATTGTGTTTTTTAGTTTAATGTTAATTACAATTAAAATTTTGAAATAAAAATTGTATGGTTTTGAAGGTGCAAAATTTTTAAACGTAAGTATATGTGAATTTTTGTTGATTAGTTTACTATTTGTAATANTTGTGTTTTTTAGTTTAATGTTAATTACAATTAAAATTTTGATATAAAAATTGTATGGTTTTGAAGGTGCAAAATTTTTAAACGTAAGTATATGTGAATTTTTGTTGATTAGTTTACTATTTGTAATGTGTATAAAGGTCATTATCACTTTGATAAAATAAACCCAACAAAGTTTTCATTAAGCTAAAGAAGTTTACATATTTCTTTCGTAACTAGGTTTATAATTTTATTTTGGTTTTTTCATCTACAAAAACTAATTTATTAGTTAGCCATTCAAGAATTTACATATGTGGTTTTTTTTTCAACACCAACATATGTGGTTTTAAAAGTTAAAAAATCTAGATTTTCAATGCTGATACCAATTATTGAACCAGAAAAAAAACACCAATTTTGTAAGTATTTTTTTCTGTTTTATATTTTCCGAAAATAGATAAAAACCAGAAATTATAATATACACTAAATTACATTCAAGTTCTTTTTTTTTTTTTTTTTTAAAACTAAAATCTAGACTAAAAAATAAAAAAAATAAAAAATTCAAAAATCAAAAATCAACAACCAAAAACCAATAAATTAAAAACCAAAATTCAAAATCCACTTCAAAAACTATAAACATCTATATGTTTTACGGTTCATCGCATACCAAATCAACATTTTCTGTTCTTTTTGTAATTTTCAGTTTCATTATATACATACATCGATAACATTATGGCCTATAATCAATACATTTGAAGGCCCATATCTAATCTATATCCCAGACCCAAAAATAACTTTGAACTGGCCCTAATGAAGAGCCAACGAAATCAATCAGAAAACCATCCTTAGCACACACGTGGGCCGTGGACAAATTCATCAACGCTTCCATATGAGGACACATTTCTTCCGTACGTATAATCTACTTAAAGAATCAAGGCAATATGAATATGTATATTGTCTCTGAATTAAAGAAAACAATCTCTTAACATTCGTTTTTTTGTTACATGTGCATTCTGATTTTTTATTTTTTTCATCACTAGACTTCAAAATTGTACCCTCCAAGTTTTTTATCTGTCTCCATAAGTACATGACAATATGTATATTGTTTCCTTCATCATATACAACTTTTTTTTTTTNAACTTTTTTTTTTTTTTTTTTTTTTTTTTGAACATCAAATTTTATATAGATTATTACTCTCCATAGAAGGAGGAGTTGGTTACATCAGAATGCAACAAAGTCATCGCTGCTTCAAAGACAAGCAGAATACATAAACATGAAAAGATAAAAGGATAGTTACAGGCAA
>OVAQ01002555.1:0-12319 GCA_900406345.1 Erysimum cheiri | reverse complement strand
AGTAATAAAGCTAAAAGTTTCATCTTCTTCTTTGTCTATCAAGTAATATCTTCTCAGATTCAAAATATATCGGATTCTCCCCAGTGTTCCGAGCTTACAACCCTTGTCTTCCAAAGAAACCGGCACTTAAAATGGATCTCGGGTGCTTTCTTTCGGTGGATGACAAGTCTGGTAGTCTTGGATTTATCATTTAATAAACAACTTGCTGAGTTGCCGGAAGAAGTTTCAAGTCTGGTGTTGCTGCGGTTTCTCAACTTATCATGGACATGTATAAAAGGATTGCCCCTTGGTTTAAAAGAGCTGAGGAGTTTGATACACTTGGATTTGGATTACACATCTAATCTTCAAGAAATTGACGTGATAGCAAGTTTATTGAATTTGCAAGTACTGAGATTATTTCAGTCTGTTCCTATGGATCTCAAGTTATTGGAGGATATACAACTTTTGAAGAGCCTAAAAGAGTTGAGTCTAACCGTGAGAGGATCTTCTGTTTTGCAGCGGTTACTAAGTATCCATCGGCTGGCAAGTTGTATCCAACGTTTACATCTCAGTGAAACTACAATAGCTGATGGAGGAATATTATCATTGGACGCTATGTTCAGTCTTCGGGAGCTTGATATTTTGGGATGTAATATTCCAGAGATAACCATTGATTTGAGAAGCACCACCCAAAGGGAGACGATACATGTAGGACGTGACATTGAGAAAATTACACAATTCAAGAACATACGCTCAATGACTATTCACGGGTGCGAATGTCTTAGAGACTTGACATGGTTGCTATTAGCCCCTTGTCTCGGTGATCTAACTGTATCTGAATGTCCGCAAATGGAAGAAGTAATAAGCAAAGAGAAAGCTATGGACAAGCTGGGTCATACGAGTGAGCAGCCATTTCAAAATCTAACTAAGCTCGTCTTAGATGGTTTACCTAAACTAAAGAGCATCTACTGGACTCCTCTACCCTTCCCAGTTCTGGAATATCTCGAGATAAGACGTTGTCCAGAGCTCAGAAGACTTCCATTCAACTCTGAGAGCGCTATAGGAAATCAAGTGGAAATGAACATTGAGGAGGAATGGATAACAGTAGTTGAATGGGAAGATGAAGCTACCAAACAACGTTTCTCCCATTTCAATAACAGGTATCTATAGAAACTGTAAAGCTAATTTGATAAGATGTTGCAATGATGATCCTCATTTTGATTGATCATTGTTTGTATGAATTATGTAACAACGAACGGAGTGCAGAGATTTTCCACATGTGGCTGAAGATTCGAAGATGGATGGTTTAACATCTGAGTCACATCCAGTCCAAAACATAGACCTGGTCGAGACTACAGGAAGTGGAAAAACTACAACTGCAAACAACATCAGAGGAAAGAAGGCGGTCCAATCGGGAACACAGTCAACATGTGTTACTATGGAGTGCCAGACATATAGAGTTTTGACACCAGATGACCCAATAAGCAATATAATTGACACTCCTGGTACGTATTTTTTTAATACCTAACTAAAGAATCATGCGTGGGAAATAAATTACATATTTTTAATAAATATTAAAATATGGTTTACACAGTGTGTTTATATAACTATCGACTAGAATTTAACCCGCGAAATCATTTTTTTTTCCGCTCAATTTTAACTAAATCAACTTGTTTAAATATGTTTAATATTATAATATTAGTGATGTTGACAAAATAATTAAAAAAAAAATTAATCCGCCTTGTAACATTTTGATTAATGA
Organism: Erysimum cheiri; assembly: GCA_900406345.1. Lineage (NCBI taxonomy): Eukaryota > Viridiplantae > Streptophyta > Magnoliopsida > Brassicales > Brassicaceae > Erysimum > Erysimum cheiri. The sequence continues at coordinate 10,578 of OVAQ01002555.1, read as the reverse complement.
TATTTTATATTTATGTTAATATTGATCTAATAAGAACCATAAGAGTCATTGAACACTGATTAAGAGTCATTGAGACTGTTTCTCTGATCCTAAAAAAGCCTTCATTTGCTGCTTTTACCGGCCACTTTGGGAACCGAGTTTTGTTTCTGACTGTATCATATATTCTGACTTTGAGAACTGGATTTAGGCAAGAGGAAGGTGAAGGAGATGCTATTTAATTTGAAGGATGAGGCAAGACTTATTGGGATCTCAGGGATGATTGGTTCAGGGAAAACCATTCTTGCCAAAGAGCTTGTGCAGGACGAGGAGGTCCGAGGTAATCAATTTTGTTTAGCCTTATGTGCTTGCCTAATTATTTACGTGACTGAATATCCTTTGTTTAATATGCTTGGGTCATCTTTGTAATTTTTTGAGCAGGTTCTGTTGTTGCTTAATAGCATGTTTTGTTGGTTTATTTTGATGATCATACATCTATCTATGTATGTTCCATTATGCCATGTTCATCTCCGGTGAACTATTGTTGAGTTCTTGATTCGGAGAGACTGTTTCTTTGATGCTAAAAAGACTTTAATTTACGGCTTTTACAGGTCACTTTGGGAACCGAGTTTTGTTTCTAACTGTGTCACAATCTCCCAATCTTGAGGAGCTGAGAGCCCTTATACTGGGATTTCTTACTGGTCATGAGGCTTCCTTTGGTGCCACTCTTCCGGAATCCATTGGTCATACACGGAAGCTAGTGATCCTTGATGATGTTTGGACAAGGGAATCTCTAGACCAGCTGATGTTCAATATTCCTGGAACCACCACGCTTGTGGTCTCACAGTCTAAACTCGCAGATCCCAGAACCACCTATGATGTAGAGTTACTAAATGAACATGAAGCAATGTCTCTGTTCTGCCTCTCTGCTTTCAACCGTAAATCAGTCCCTTCAGGGTTCAGCAAAAGTTTGGTCAAGCAGGTAATGGGTCTGCTACACGTGTTACATGCATAGTAGTAATATTCTTTTTGTACTTTCAGTACTCATATCGACTATATTTGATAGGTTATTGGGGAGTGTGATGGTCTACCTTTGTCTCTGAAAGTCATTGGCGCTTCATTAAAAGACCGACCTGAAAAGTATTGGGAAAGTGCAGTGGAGAGGTTATCAAGAGGTAAACCTGTTGATGAAACTCATGAGAGTAAAGTGTTTGCTCAAATCGAAGCAACTCTAGAAAATCTTGATCCTAAAAGCAGAGAGTGTTTCTTGGATATGGGTGCTTTCCCTAAAGGCAAGAAAATCCCTGTTGATGTTCTCATCAACATGTTGGTCGAGATACATGATCTCGAGGTCGCAACTGCCTTTGATGTTCTTGTTGATTTAGCAAACAAGAATCTCCTTACTCTCGAGAAGGATCCAAGGTACGGTTATAAACATCTTTATGTTACGTTCTCATCTCTTGTAGCCACTTTTACGGTTTTAACCATTCTTAACTAATTTACCATATGGATAATGTTGCAGGTTTGGCGCTATGTACACTAGCTACTATGATATATATGTGGAACAACACGATGTTTTAAGAAATGTAGCACTTCATATTATCAATCGTGGGGAAGTAAATAGAAGAGAGCGGTTATTGATGCCGAAAAGAGAGTCAATGCTTCCCAGAGAATGGGAGATGAGCAATGATGAGCCATACAATGCCCGGGTAGTTTCCATTCACACAGGCAAGAATTTGTTACACAACGATCTTCTAATGAATTAATTCGGTTTGTCACTAGAATCATATGGTATTAATATTGGTTACTGTTTTCTTTACAGGAGAAATGATTGAGATGGACTGGTTTGACATGGATTTTCCTAACGTAGAAGTTCTGATATTAAACTTCTGTTCAGACAACTATGTGTTGCCTCCTTTCATTGCTAAGATGGGAAGGCTTAAGGTTCTCGTGATTGTCAACAATGGTACCTCTCCAGCGCATCTACATGACTTCCCCATCTCTACCAATATGGCCAAACTCAGGAGTCTCTGGCTTGAGAGGGTTCATGTCCCTGAACTCTCTAGTAATACGGTACCCTTGGAAAACCTCAAAAAGCTATCTCTGATTATCTGCAAGATCAATAATAGTTTTAATCAGACAGAAGTAGACATTGCACAAATCTTCCCAAAATTGTCTGATCTCACAATAGATTATTGTGATGATCTTGTGGAACTACCTTCAACCATCTATGGAATCACGTCTCTCAACTCCATCAGCATAACAAATTGTCCATGCATCAAGGAGTTGCCTAAGAATATAACTAAGCTAAAAGACCTTCAACTTTTGAGGCTATACGCTTGCCCAGAGCTAAAGTCTCTGCCTGTAGAAATCTGCGAGTTGCAAAGACTAGTGTACGTCGACATCTCTCACTGTCTCAGCCTAAGTTCTCTTCCGGAAAAGATAGGAAACGTAAGGACACTTGAGAAAATCGACATGAGAGAATGTAGCTTATCGAGCATACCAAGGTCCGCGGTTTCATTGACTTCTCTACGCCATGTAACATGCTATAAAGAGGCTTTGTGGATGTGGAAAGAGGTTGAGAAGGCAGTTCCAGGACTCCGTGTTGAAGCTACTAAAAAATGGTACAAGATGACTTGGCCCGACGAGTAGGTTCTTGATTCTTCCTCTGAGCTTTTGAAAGCNAAAAAAATTCTATGGGTAGACTGTTTCTTGAATCTTGGTGTTTTCCCTAAAGACATAAAGATCTGATATACTTGGATGTTCATGCTTTTCATACTGTTTTTGTATAATAATATATGCAGTTTTATGACCTAGAATTTGTAATGTCTAAAGTATTTTCATATCAATAATACGAAAATGACATAAAAAAAAGAACAAAACATCTCATTTGACGGGTTATGTATTTCAAAAGTTTTACATTTTTGTTGAAAGACTTTTTAATCACTAAGTAATTTACTTCAGTGGTTAGCAAGATTCAATGATTCTACTTTAAGACAAGTCAATCTCGCAATCAAGCAGAGCAAAAGAAGAAATTGTCCCAAAAGTATGCTTGACGGTCGACCATATTAGGTCGATCTCGTCACACTTTGCATGTGGTCGACCTTGCACCAACACAGGCTTTAGACACTACAAATTCTAGGTGTAAGGTCGAGCATATTGGGTCAAACCCAAAACCGCCTTCAGGCACCCGATATTTTGACCAGATTTTCTGAAGATTTCATTTTTCGATTAGACCTTCCTTAAAATCGACGCTATGGAGACTTATGCCTATAAATACATGGTTTTAAACTCGTTAGACATAATAAGAACCCTTAAAGCCTCCATAATATACTCGATTGTTTTTCTAAAGTTTCGAGGGAGACGATCTCGCCTCTCTACTTCTCACATAAAAGATTTTTAAACGCTTTTTACTCTTTTGATTTATAAAAGATGTCTTCTTCTAGTTTTTGCACTCTTCTTTGCTTGATGTTTGGGTAATTATGTGTAAGAGATTCAATGAGTTTCATGTGTCAGACCTAATAGAGAAATCGAATAGGATCAACATATAAAAAAGTTGGTTCGATTAATTCAGTCTGCAGCATACTTGACAACTATTCAAAGTCTAAATTTTTGTAATATTGGGAGTACTTTTTTGATAGAACCCGAAATTGGTTGAATGATGTTTCGTGAGAAAGACGAATTTGTTTTGGGGTGAATAATAATGGAAGCATCTGTTCGAATAAAAGTTACTAAAAATAAATAAAGGAAACCATGGAATAAAGTATTTGAAAAAAAATGAAAAATATGCCAGCCACTAGAGCATAGTCAATGACTCAAGTCAAGAGAAAGTTCGTCTGGATCATATTGAAAAAGGAATATTTGACATGAAATAAAACAAAACAGATAGGACTACCTTACAATGCAAGTTAAGAAAATTAAGTACTCATTTTTCTTCGACAATTGGGACAGACAGCAGCCGAAATTGTTGATTTTCGACCGATCTATCACTTGTTTTCTCCGATGACAACAAAACATAACAATTCGATTACGATTTAGCAAACCTATATTTTTTAATTCTTACGAGAATTATTTTATTTCTATGCAAGCCAACGATTTTAATTCAACGTATTGATTATTGAATACGACCTTTTGTCAACACGCATTAAATATTATTAATTAAAGAGTTTTCTTACTATTTAATCATTACATTTTCTTGTTACTTCTTTATTTTCAGATATTTTTGATATTTGTTTCAAATATGTTTGGATATTTTAGATATAGTTTAATAGCAATTTAGTTTTGATTTAAAAAAAAAATTAAAAAAAAAAAATTTTAGTTTTGATTTGGTTTAATATGATCGGTTCGGTTTCGATTATTTCAATTCTAAAATTTAATATCCATCCGGAAATTATAGAATTTCGATCCCATGACTACGTCATATGCTCTATATTTTGTTTTATTTTTAATACTTCAAATGCTCCATTCACAATCATAGGGCCTTACACGAAAATGAAACTACACAAATCGTCAACATCTACACAACTTGATCCGTTTCCTCCACTTTCCCATAAGTTTACACATTACACTCTCTCCACTTACTATAAAACAACCCAAAGGGGACCAAATCTCTCAGCTATTACTAATTTGGTCTTCGCTATAATGTAAACTCTCTCTCTCTCTCTCTCCCATAACATTAACTTTTCCCTTGTCCACCAGATTTTATGGACTATGATCCTAACACCAACCCTTTCGACCTTCATTTCTCCGGTAAACTTCCGGTAAGTTTTAATTTCCTCTGAAATTTTCTTCCTTTTCAATCTGGGTCTTCATTTGTTTATATTTGTTTTTACTTTTTATTTCCTGATTCAGAAAAGCGAAGCTTCGGATTCAGCTTCTGCAAAAGACGAGGTTAGTTCTTTTCATCGAACACTTGGTGTGCAACATTTCGATGTTTTAAATCAATATGGATTATATCAAGTTGAATAAATTCTCAGATCCGAGCTAATATCTCTAATTTTAGACATTACATAGTTTATTAGATCAGTGATGATGTAATTGAACAAAATTGATAGGTTTATTGTTTGGTAATGGTGATTTCATTTAATGGTTTGTGAATTTTTTATCAGAAGACATATATGTTACAAGAAGAGATAAACCGGGTTAATTTTGAGAACAAGAAGCTAAATGAAATGTTAGCAAGAGTTTGTGAGAAGTATTATGCTCTACAGAATCTTGTGGAGGAGTTGCAGAGTAGGAAGAGTCTTGAAAATGTTGACTTTCGGAACGAAAAGGTAACGAGGAAACGAAAACAAGAATTGGATGAGTTTGTGAGCTCCCCAATTGGACTCAGTTGCGGAACAATCGAGAATATTACCAGCGATAAATCGATGGTTTCAACCGCTTACTTTACTTCTGATAAGTCTGACACAAGCTTGGTAAGCATTTGTTAACTCTTTATTGGGTTTTATCTGAATATCGCCTTTGAGTTATATCGATTGATTAACGAATGTTTTGTGGATATACTTGTACTTGCAGACTGTGAAAGATGGATATCAATGGAGGAAATACGGGCAAAAGATTACGAGAGATAATCCGTCTCCTAGAGCTTACTTCAGATGTTCTTTTTCACCGTCTTGTCCGGTCAAAAAGAAGGTAATCTACATTGAACTCTGCTCTTAACTTGTTAAAGAGTTCTTCGATTATCTTGCTGGCTGATTAAATCCCTACTGGTGTCTGTGTGTGTGCTTGTTTAGGTGCAGCGAAGTGCAGAAGATCCATCTTTCTTGGTAGCCACTTACGAAGGAACACATAACCACCCGGGCCAACATGCGAGTGGGTCGAGGACAGTGAAGCTTGATCTAGTCCAAGGTGGTCTTGAACCAGTTGAGGAAAAGAAAGAGAGAGGAACGATTCAAGAGGTACTGGTGCAACAAATGGCCTCTTCATTGACCAAAGATCCTAACTTCACTGCAGCTCTTGCGGCTGCTATGTCAAGGAGACTGATAGACCAGCCAAGAACATGAGACTTTTGTAGAATATATATACATTGTTTGTGCTATTTAATTGCTCGTTCCGGGATAAAGGAAAGGGATTTTGGATTGATCTCGATTAGGAGATAAAGACATCAATTAGTGTGTATAAATTTACATCAAATCAAAGTATCCAGAACGATACACTAATTTTCAAGTGTAGAAGAATCAAAGACAAGGACTCGTGATTACGTTAGTGTTGATGCTGGGAAGGCACAGGAACGCGTCTTTGCGATGTCAGAATTCGCAGACAAGTCGAGGTTGTGTTTGCGGAGTTGTAGAGGTTTGATCAGAAGTCGAATGTGGAGATTGTAAACCTAGTTAACTCTCATTCAACCCCGTCTTCATCCTCTTTGCACTCTATTTTTTCGATTAATCGCCATTCCTTTCATAAGCTTCTTTAGATCGCCATTGAAACTTAAAACAAAATCGATTCGAAACAGCTTGTAACCCTCAAGAGTCAAGATTCAATATTGTATATTCCGAGTAAGCATATTTGCTTATCTTTGAAATGTTTCATTTGTATACTACAGTATTTGTATCTTGGCTTCGGTAACGATAAAACGTTAACCAAAAAAAATCAGTCTATATATGGTTTACGTAATCGGTTTAATATACCCCACCAAATTAACCGGAACCGAGTCCAATTAGGTATTTACCGTATTTTATTTCTTCATCTGGGGTTAGTCCAGTTGATGGTTTACGAAATCAATCGGTTTAATATTAACCAAACCAAATAAACCGGAACCGAGTCCAATTAGGGTACTTACTTCTTCATCCAGATGAATCCATTCATGAGCAGTGTTTAGAAAATTCGTTTCGTGTTTTGAGAAATTGACAAATTTTGTTTATGTAATCGTAGTTTCCACTGATTTCGAGTTTTAGGATTCGCCATGGATATTGATGTCGGACCAGTTGATCCATCTGTTCTTTACGAACAAGATCTCCATGTTTCTTCTGCTGTTTGGGAAGGACAGGTTTGATTTCTCATTCCCTTTTCTTAATTCATCCAAAATTTCAAATTTTGAATTTAGGGTTCATCTCCTTTCTCCTTCTTTCCCTTAGGAACGAGGTCTACTTCGTTGCCAAGAACACACTTCATTACTACATCAATGGAAACTCACAGACGAACAAATTAAGCTCGTGGACAAAGCTGGTTTTGGATTCTTCCGCAAAATTGGTCCAATGAGTCTAAACAATTCACTAATCTCTGCTCTCGTTGAGCGTTGGAGAAGAGAAACCAACACATTTCATCTTCCTTTAGGAGAAATGACTATAACATTAGATGAAGTTGGTTTAGTACTTGGACTTGAGATTGATGGAGATCCAATTGTTGGTTCTAAAGTAGGAGATGAGATTGCTATGGATATGTGTGGTAGACTTTTAGGGAAGTTACCATCTGCTGCTAATAAAGAAGTTAATTGTTCGAGGGTTAAGCTTAATTGGCTTAAAAGAACTTTCTCTGAGTGTCCTGAAGATGCTTCTTTCGATGATGTTAAACGCCATACTCGAGCTTATTTGTTGTATCTTATTGGTAGTACCATTTTTGCTACTACTGATGGTGATAAAGTCTCTGTTAAGTATTTGCCTTTGTTTGAGGATTTTGATCAAGCTGGGAGATATGCTTGGGGAGCTGCTGCATTGGCTTGTCTTTACCGTGCGCTTGGTAATGCTTCGCTTAAGTCTCAGAGTAACATTTGCGGTTGCTTGACATTACTACAGGTTGGTTTCTATTTTAGTTTTTGCGGTTTTGGTTTTATGAGATTTCGGTATCTTTAGGGAAAGTTATATATGATTGTCTTTCTTATATGTATAGTGCTGGAGTTATTTTCACTTGGATATCGGTAGACCAGAGAAATCCGAAGCGAGCTTTCCGCTCGCTCTTTTGTGGAAAGGTAAAGGCAGCAGATCCAAAACCGACCTATCTGAGTACCGGAGAGAGCTTGACGATCTCGATCCAAGCAAGGTAAAACCTTTCAAGTCCTTCTTAAGAATTTTGTTTATTGCTCTTCTTGTTAATTGATGGTTTTGAAAATGCAGATCACTTGGTGCCCATATGAAAGATTTGAGAACTTGATCCCACCACACATCAAAGCCAAGCTGATTCTAGGAAGATCGAAAACGACTCTTGTATGCTTTGAGAAAATAGAGCTACATTTTCCAGATAGGTGTCTGAGGCAGTTTGGGAAACGCCAGCCAATACCTCAGAAAGTAAAACGCCGTGACAGAAAGAACCGGCGGCTCGATGACTTGGACACGTCAATGACTCTAGCGTGTGAGGAATGGGCTGAACGCGGGGAACACATCATGGACAGCCCTGGAGCTGGCAATGTGGTGGATGATGGAGCTTACATGGAATGGTATGCTAGGATCAGTATCACCAAACTGTACCGAGAAGCGTTTCTCGAGTCCCAAGTCATGAATATGGTAAACTAAGTTTAATCTTTATTCATTTTTGTTTTCAAAACATGTTATATTTGAAACCTGGTAAATCAATTTACATTGGTATTGTGTAGATTGCTTGTATGAGAGAATTCGAGGAAGCTGCTTCAGGGATTTCTCTGGAGAGACTATCTCCAGTAGAGAGGGAAGTGATGGAGAGTGTGAAAGATACTTTCGCTAATAGTTTGACGTTTGGAGGATGGCAAGAGGTAGCGGTTAACAGCGGTTATGGGAAACGCCGTCGTCGGAATGAACAAACTCCGACGACGAATAATGGTGGTGGTGGTAATGATCTTTCATCTCTTCTGCTTCAAAAGGATGACACATGAAGCTTTATTTTGTGTTAGTTTATTTTTTCATCTTTAAATTGTTGCAATGTTTATGTATATGTATATTATTGGCCATTTGGTTAGAAGGACAACAAACAACACAAAACCTGAACTTCGGTTAAAGGCGCATAGAACTGTGGTGAACAGAAGATTGTAGAGAACAACGCCAAAATCACCAAAATCTCTAGCTTTATGCACGACATTGTCCAATACACTGTAGGGAACAGAAGATTAGATGCAATGTTACACCTATTACATAGTTCCAGCTACAAAATACAATAATAATAAGAATAAGAACGTATTGTATCTTGTGGTAGCATACTTGGTTCACCACAAGAACTTCTCATTCTTATTATAACTCCATCGTTTTTATAAACCGAAGAAGAAATATTATTTTTCACGCCATCTGTTATGTTGATATCTTTGTGAATCTCATCGTTGCTTGGGGCATGAAAAAAGTTTTAACCAGTACATGAATACACATAACTCCGAAGTAGAGTAGATTTTGAACCCTTCCCTTTGAAGTTTCTTTCAATCCTCCATGTTGTCCTTTGGTTTAAAGTCAGTGTTAGAACCACTGTGAAGTTCATCCAAACTTCAAGAAAAGATTCTTCTTTGTATTGTTATAGGCAATCTTGTTTGACAACATTCTTCACTCAGTTAATTGAGTAACTACAAAAAGTTCGTGGATATAAATTTTTGTTTTCCTTTTAAGACATGCTTACTAGGTTCGTTCCAATCATTAATCAATCCTTAATAGGCAGATTATTCACTCTCTCTCTTAATCTGAAAGACAACCCTACCATTGAGGTACTATTCTATTATTTACTCTTTCACTTCAATTGGTTTATTTATTTACCTTCCACCTAGCTATGTGTATAAGTTTCTTAGTTTTGTAACTCTTGAAAAACTTCCTCCTTGAATTTTTTTTTTTACAGATATATGAAATCGTGTTTAAATTTCTTAGTTTTGTAACTCGTGAAGAAGCTCCTTCTTGGATCATGCAAGAATATTTTGAGATGAATAAAAATTGTTTGAATCATTTGATGATTATGATGACCTTGGTTCACAGCCTTTGTCTTTTATTCAAAGAAATGCAGGTTGGTGAAGTATAATCTTTCGAGGGATTACATTAACCTTCTACATAGCAAAGAGTCTGTTATAAAACTATTGCGTTATTTTGAAAGCTCGAATTTGAGGTTTGATTTCGTTGATAAATCACTTGATAAAGCAGGTATAAAGAAATCAAATCTCATTGGTATTTTTTTAATTGAACTAATAAAACTACCTTAGATTCTGCATATAAAGTTTAGATCCAGATTTTCCTGAAATTTTCAAGATAAGCAATGAAAAAACAAATTAGAAGATTCTCAACGCCATTTTCTAAAAACGATTGCATGGTCTACTGGAATTGTAGAGACTAATGAATTTCTTGAGTATCATATTACTACGGAATAGTAATGAGGTTCTTAATATGATCTAAAATGATGATGTGTTCAATTTAAGTGCAGAGAAAACTCTTTTATTAAATATATTAGTGCTAACTCGAAACGAAACAAAGGCAACATAAAGTTAGTCAAACAAATTTGTTTTTTCTTTTTTTGTCAATAGTCAAAAGTGTTATAATACATCATATTAGACTTATANGAGTTATTCATTATGTATTGTATCCCGATGTACTTATATATATACCCAAGAGGATCAATAAGATAATTAGTTCCACAACACGTTATCAGCACTTTTGCTCTGAAAAAAAAACCTAACCCTAAATCACAAAAACCTTCACGCAAAAGTCAACTCGTCCGTCCGTTTGCTTTGCT
>OVAQ01002553.1:0-11576 GCA_900406345.1 Erysimum cheiri | reverse complement strand
ATTGCAACTCAGGTTATATACGATCTGCTTGAAAAATCATCTGGTCATTTGGAGCTCAGAGAGGATCCAGAGCAGGGGATAGTAGTTGCTGGCCTGCGATCAATCAAGGTCCATATACTTTTCTTTCCTTCTAGATGCGATAAGACCATTCCTTAATGAGCTGTAAAACCTGAGTTGCAGAAAACTTTAAAGTACTCCTTGTAGTATGGTTTAGATTAAGACTTTTTCTCTGCCTCCAGTTTGTATATGTAAGTATTTCTGTTAGAATTCTCTGCTGATGAAGAGGAAAACCAGACTTTTATCTCCTTTAGCTTTTCCAATACCTTGAGGGAGTCTGTTTCATCTGGTCCATTGAAACCTTTTACCTTTTCGGCATTCGCATCTTGGGGCCTTAGTCAACATGTTTCTTTTGTAGGTCTATTCTGCTGATCGGATTCTTGAACTGCTGAACTTAGGGAACAGTAGACGAAAAACTGAGAGCACGGAGATGAATGGAACATCATCAAGGTGAGCGATGTTACCTCCCAAATAAGCTGTTAGTGTCAGGAGCTTGTCCTCTTCTGAATCTCTAGATCTCACAGCAAAATGTTTTTTGTTTTCTTGAGTTATGGAAACATTCTTGAACTTTACTTGAAAATGAACTCGTGGTGGCCCATTACCTTTATGAATATTTCCCTGTCAATTACCAGATCCCATGCAGTTCTGGAGATTGCAGTAAAAAGAAGGCAAAAGAATCCAAATCAAGTCATGAGAGGGAAACTCGCCCTTGTAGATCTTGCTGGCAGTGAAAGAGCTGCTGAGACGAACAATGGAGGTCAGAAACTGAGGGATGGAGCTAATATTAATCGCTCACTCCTTGCATTAGCAAATTGCATAAACGCTTTGGGGAAGCAACACAAAAAGGGTCTTGCTTATGTCCCATACAGAAACAGGTATGAGTGGATCTGTGATCTTTCTATCTTAGATTAGTAATGTTTTTTTGCTCATTGGCTGACAGACATGTTTAATTTCAGCAAACTTACACGGATTCTTAAAGATGGTCTGAGTGGGAACTCCCAGACAGTGATGGTTGCAACTATATCACCTGCTGATAGTCAGTATCATCACACTGTGAACACATTGAAATATGCTGACCGAGCAAAAGAGATTAAGACACACATTCAGGTGGCAGCAATTTTCATTTGAATAATTCTAGTCCACGAGATTGTTAATTGGTCCAGAAGTACTTACTATTCGCTTTTCCTGCATTTTAGAAAAATATTGGTACCATCGACACTCATATGTCTGACTACCAACGAATGATCGACAATCTTCAAGTAAGTTAATTTCCTGTATCTACTTTTGTTATAAAATGAATATAGTTGCAGTATATAACTCAGAGCTTTGGTTTCACAGAGTGAGGTTTCTCAGCTGAAGAAGCAACTAGCAGAAAAGGAGTCACAGCTAAGCATCAAACCTTTTGAAAGAGGTGTTGAACGTGAACTTTCATGGTTAGATGGTTTAAGCCACCAGATCAGTGAAAATGTTCAGGACCGTATAAACTTACAGAAGGCTTTATTTGAGCTTGAGGAAACTAACCTCAGAAATCGCACTGAACTTCAGCATCTTGATGATGCAATTGCGAAACAGGTTAGGCGATAAAGCTTCTCCTAATCCAGGGGTCATTATATTGCATTACTGTAACCTCTTTCTGTATTATAGGCGGCAGAGAAAGATGTAGTCGAAGCTCTAAGTAGCAGACGACAAGTGATACTTGATAATATCCGCGACAATGAAGAAGCTGGTGTTAACTACCAGAAAGTAAACCTTTTTCTTTATCATATATTCAACTCTGAACTTAATCATTGTCATTGCTTATCATCCTTATATCTTTGTTTTTACAGGAAATTGAAGAAAATGAGAAACATCGCTGCAAACTACAGGATATGCTCAATGAAGCAATAAATAACAATGGAAACAAAACTTATCTGCATATTCTCAACCAGTATAAGCTCCTGGTGAGTAGATTAAATAATGCAAGGTTCTTGACGGTGAGGTTCTTACATTACTAATTAATTCACATTTATTGTTTTTAATAAACGTAGGGGATGGGTAATACTGAACTACAGTTCGAAATGGCAATGAGGGACCAAATCATTTACAACCAAAGGGAAGCCCAGAGAAACCTATGGAATTTGCTCATGGGTTTAGGAGTTGAAGAGAAACAAGTGTTCGATCTCGCTGCAAAACAAGGAATCACAATCGAAGACTGGAGTAGTATGGCATCGTTTCCCGGACTTCCTTACAGGAAACAGACACCGAGTTTCATACCTGCAAACATCCCTTTTATGGGCCACTCATATTCTAAATCATCCTGCACTTTCCAGAACTATCAAGACCCTTCTTCGAAAGGACAACAATGGGCTCCAACTCCTACTTTATGCAGAGAGGAACATCACAGCTCTTACTACTTCATGGGACAGGAGCCACCTGCATTTGTCAATCTTAGGAAAAGCCACGATGGTTGGGTTGGTGGCAGCAGACCAGCTTCACGGATCAACACAGGAGGCAATCATCGTCGAGTCTCATATCCACAAACTGTAAACAATTCTTCTCCACGGATTGTCTCTGCCCATATGGGTCCCAATTTTTACCAGACTCCTCAAAGAGTACGTATCAAAACAATCCATTTCTTCTTCATTTTTTAAGTTAGCTCGAACTCAGATGATGATGTGGTTAATCTCAATCTCACTTATCAGCCCAGTGAAGATAACATTTTTTATGTTTTGACTGCAAAATTTTGTATTAACCAGGAACAATTGCTCAACACGACGAGTCCTTATGGTAGCCCGCGAACTGGACTTATCAACGGGGTCACCACCCCGACAGTGAAACCTTTCTATGGAAGTCCTCGTGCTGTTGCTGTGAGAAACGGTTCATATAACAGTCCACGCGCCGCCACTGCAAAAACATCCAACGGTGCAAGAAACCAACAGCGAGTGCATGGAACGAGCCTGCTCTCAGGAACCAAAGAAGTCACGAACTCATCGTTTGGACAGAACAGCCACACAAAGTTGTACAGAGGAGGAGGAGGAGGCACTAAAGGTCACAATAAAGGAAACAAAACTCAACGCCAACACCATTGACACAATACCAAAACTTGGGCTCGATTTTTCGAGTCAGTTCGAGGCCCAGTTTTTTAAACGCCTCACACATTCAGAGTCTCACTCTCACAGTCTCACTTGACTCGTTTTTAGTTTGTTTGTACAGCAATTTCCACGGTATTGGTTTCTTTCTGATTTTGATTGATGTGTGTATATATATATATATGAGAAAGAAGTAAATGAAAAGAAAAAAAAAAGTTTCCCGTTTTGACAAAAAAGAAAGCATATCCTTTTAGTTAACCGTAATAAAATCTCCATTTTTGTTCACCAAACCATTTTAGTTCGACGACGATAACAACTTTGACATCAGGGAAAAAAAAACTCTAATCGGCGTCGTTTTAATAATTTTAAAAGTTTAAATCTTCAAATTGAGTCGAAAGCTAAATCCCTAAGTCAGCTATCTCTGCACCGGCGGAATCGAACTTCTCCGGCGTCGTCTCGGCTTCCTCCTAGCTTCACCGGCGTCATCTACCAATATTCTGCACGTCTCTCGTCGTCTCCTTGAAATATCGAACTCTGGTTATGATTTATCACTCTCAGTTGTCTTGGTCGATTGTTGTGATTAATTCATTAACGTTCTAGTTTCCATTAATTAGTCAAAGTAGATCATTTCCGTGTTGAATTTTCGAAGCTCCTTCTGGTCTTAGCTTGAAACGATGTTACATGTGTTCTTTTAGAATGAAAGACAAAGAGATGGAAGCAAGAAGCGAACTCAAGAAGAAAATTTCCGAAATTTTCAAAGAATTTATGACGGGGTAAATTGTTTTGCTTTGATTCTCTTACATATGTGTGCTTTCAAGTATACATTCTATTTAGTCCTTCTGAATCTTGAATCTTCGTTATTGTAATGATAATAGAATCACGAAGCTTGAGGAGCTAGAGAATGTTGCAAACACCTTTCTTCTACGGTTTCAGCAAGGACTCAGTACGTTTTCTTTTGTATAATATTCACTGTGGATTTGCAAATTTTCAATGTTTCTATGACATTGTTTCTTATGACATTTACTAGGTTTTCTTCAACGCCCTCCAATAGATACTTCATCCAAATTGATCGAGAACATTATCAAGAAGAATGAAACAAGACGGCTTAAATCATATATAGAAGCAGGATGTATTAACATCCATGATGCTGCTCAAAGCACAAGAGCTTGTAAGTTACTGATCAACTCTTTTTATTTAAGTCTGTAAAATAAAGTGAAGTTTCATGTTCTAGGAACATTCTTCTTTTCATTTCTGCTTACACATTGCTCCTTTTTTTTCTTGCACTTCTTCTTCTACCCAACTTGGTCTTCCATTTCCTATCTGAAAACAAAAATATTGGAATAAGAAGTGCATACATCCCTTTCAGGACTTTCTGATCACCTAATCAAAGGTAATGTATTACTATTGATCACCGTATTAATCTGTCTCTATTACTTGTTTTGCAATTAGTTACTTTTTCATGTCATCACTCACTCCAATTCTATTTTATGTCTCTGTAAGCAATCATACCCTTTAATCTTTAAGATGTGGAAATTGCAGCTCAAAGCTTAATAATTGAGCTCGAGCATCTCACCGATGAAGCAGCCCTTGCAATTGAGACTGCCACAAAGTTTTCCACACAGCTAGATAAAGACTCGAGTGATGAATTGCAACAAGTAACATATGATGAGGTAAGATGTCAACTGAATTTGTTTCTCGAGTAACTAAATTGTATCTTAGTAATGTTGTTTGGACGTGGTTGTTTTAGGAGGACGAGACTGTACAATTCCCTCCAGGACCTGAAGTAACAGAGTACGCTACACTTATTGCAGTAGTTTACAGTATGGTGAAGCAGAACTATGCGATGCAGGTTTGCAATTTGTGAACCCTTCTCTTCATGTTTGATCTTTAAAACCTTAAAAACTTACTGAAGAGAAATGGATACTGTCTTTGCAGGAAAAGATTGTGAGATCGCTTAGTTTGAAGTCATCATCTGGTGAACTAGAGACTTACACTCTGATGTGGTCATTGCGTCCGTTTGTAGAAGATGAAATTATGAATAGAGCATGGAAATTGATTTACTAAAAAACTATTTTCATCCAATTTTGTTTCCATTAGTTAAGTAATCATTCATCATTTCATTGAAGGAAAAGAAAAGAGCAACAATATGTATGCATATCTTTGATCGGTTAAACATAGTCATAAAGACATAAACCAATTAAACAAACGATTATAATGGGCCTAATTCGGTCCAGTTAGTAAGACAAGCCCATTAGAAAGGGATATTATTTTTTTTTCTGAGGGAAAAACAAACAAATTTGTGCGCAGATCTAGCAGAGGCGTCTTCGAATTTTTCGTGGTTGCGTTTGACGTTGCCACGAAGAAGACGAAGATGGATTACCAAAACAAGCTTGTTCTTGCTCCCATGGTTCGTGTGGTAAGTCCAAATCGTGAAACTAGTTCCTCGTTTTTGTTTCTTGTTCTCGCTTTCGAGTTTGCGGCTTATTCCGGGAGGTGTTATGTGGTTTAGGGAACGTTGTCTTTCAGGATGTTGGCGGCGGATTACGGTGCCGATGTTACCTACGGTGAAGAGATTATTGATCATAAGCTTGTTAAATGCGAACGCCGAATTAACGGTAAACTTTTTGGTATCTTCCTCGTGGTGTAAGTATGAATTTTTGAATTGTTTCATTTCGTTCTCAGATTCTCTGATAAGCTAGCCTTTGGTATGGTATGTTCGCTGCATTGTACTTCAGTAGGCTTAGTTTTATATTGCGTTATCTACTTCACTTTCTCTTATTGTTCGAAGAGAAAGATAAGAGAGATTCAACTACTGTGTTTATTCGTTTAAGCAAGGATGAAATTGAACCAACATTGTTTAGGATCTATGCAAAGAACTATCTGATATGGTGCCACATTGGGGTTTCACTTGTAGCTAATTGAAGTTTTCTTTGGAAATGGTAAACTCTGCGTATAGCTCGAGATGATTGTTCTGTCTATCAGTCAATATGGGCTGTTTGTAAGATAATGACTTCAGCTGTATATTGAAACCTGGCTTCATTAGTGCATCTCTTTGGCAGATGTTAAGAGATTTTGCTAAGGAGAGACTTGAACAAGATATTTGCTTTGGTGTTCCTCTTTTTATCTTCATGAATCATATAGGCTGCTTTTTGTGGTTCTTCCTGATTCTCGAATTCTTATTGTAGTTCTCCCTCTACAGTTGCTGCCGGGACAACTGAGTTTGTGGAGAAAGGAACAGACAATGTCGTCTTTAGCACATGTGAGGAAGAAAGAAATAGGGTTGTTTTTCAGATGGGAACTTCTGATGCTGTTAGGGCTCTAAAGGCTGCTGAGATTGTGTAAGTTTAGTCATATTCTTTACCGAGGTTGAAAAGAGTCAATGTTCCTGTGTGTTATACCAATTTTGAAATTGAATTTTTTTGTTTCATCATTTAGGTGCAACGACGTTGCAACTGTTGATATTAATATGGGTTGCCCCAAGGCGTTCTCTATTCAAGGAGGAATGGGTGCTGCTTTGTTAAGTAAACCCGAGCTAATTCATGATGTATGACTCTGAATTCTTTTTCCTAGTGATGCGTTTGTTTCTTACTGATCGATTCTAATTTTTCCTCCTATGGTATCCTTCTGCATCCCAGATTTTGGCAACACTTAAGAGGAACTTAGACGTACCGGTTACTTGCAAGATTCGTTTATTAAAATCGCCAACAGATACTGTTGAATTGGCTAGGAGAATCGAGAAGCTTGGTGTACCAGCTCTTGCTGTACATGGGAGGTAATATACACGACTGTTAGTTGGTTCTCATTCCTTTAAGATGTTTTTATCAAAACTGGTAATTAATTTCTCCTTCCTTAAATACAGGAAAGTCGCAGACAGGCCAAGAGATCCCGCTAAATGGGATGAGATTGCAGATGTGGTGGCAGCATTATCAATTCCCGTCATTGCAAATGGCGATGTTTTAGAATACGATGATTTTTCTCGCATTAAAACTGCAACAGGTACACATGATAGACTTATTGAATTCAGATTCAGGAGATTACCAAATATCTCTCATCAAATTTGCCATGTGCTAGTAATGATTATACTTGATTCACCTCTTATTTATATAACCCTTCGATGTTGCTGTTTTTTTCCGATTCCGTAAAGGCGCTGCATCAGTGATGGTTGCAAGAGGAGCTATGTGGAATGCTTCAATTTTCTCTCCAAAAGGAAAATCACACTGGGAAGATGTGAAAAAGCAATACCTTAGAAAGGTAAAAAAAAAAGCAAACCACAAGATAAATTTTCCAGGACAAAATTTGTTTTAGCAGATTTCATGGTACTGTGTTGCTGCAGAGCATCTTGTGGAATAACGATGTTAAGAGCACAAAATACACAATAAAGGAGATGATAGCGCATCATTCTTGTCTTGAACTACCGGAAGGGAAGTCTATCAACAAAGCAGACACTTTAGAAGATCTAGCGTAAGTTAACTTCTTACTTAACCTTGCTTTATACCAACAACACAAACTCTAAATGCGTTTTTACTAGAGAAGGAATCTGATCTAACCAAACTGAAACTTTTATCGAACCGGGATCTTTAAGGACTATAGTGGCTCGAGCCTCGAGTCTCAACCAATTGGGTTTAGTTTGAAGTCTAATATTGTTGTGTTGGGTGTGGATGTGGTGGATATTTCAGGCGGCTTTACGATTTGGAAGATTACTATTGGACTGTGAAGAACATTCGTCCCCTGACACATGACTTGCATCATGTTTTGTGATACTGAAAGAAATGCCAACACTTGCATTTTCTTTCCTCATCATCTTGTAACCTCGTTTGACTTTTTATACATATAGAGGAATCTCGCTGGTTTTACACTTGTACTCAAATGAGTATTACTAAAACTAGCCGATTGGTTAACAAATTGTAGAACTTTTTTTTTTTATTATAGTATAGAAATCAAATTACAATTGTATTATTTCTTTCTATATTAATTTTGATTTTCGCATACAACGTTTTAAACTGGAAATCCAACTTAGGTGAAACAGTTACTATCCAAAGTCGAACCAACCACGTTAACTGTTTTCCACTAAATTTGCGGAGGTCTTTTGAGAAATTGAGATCTTTCTATTCCTGGGTACTTCTCTTTGAAGATATCTAATGGCTCCCACCTCCGCGTCGAAGTTTTAGTCTCTTCATTCAAGATATTAAAGATAAACATGATTCCAAATCCAAATGAGTTGAATACAGTATTTTCAAGAAGTCACAGCCATAAAAATAAAAGTGGTAACCAATCAACCTCTTATGGTATTGGGTCTACTAGAGTAAAACTAGATAGCCGCTTAACTCTATTGGGCCTTTTGACCAAAATAAAAACTTACTAGGCCTAAGCCCATATTATATTTATATACAAGGTCAAGGCCTTATAAGGGAAAAAAATACAAGTTAAACCTTTCCGTTGGTTCTATCTTCCTCATCGGCTCCCCCGTGTCCGTACGCTGTACGCATCGACGATTCTCATCTTCTTTCATACACAACACTGGTAATTTAGTTTTGATTATTTTCCGCTTCAATCTAAGATCTGTTGTTTTTAGATTCTGTTTGGTTTCATGCTGTGATTGATTTCATTCTAGGGTTTCTACGTATCGACAGATCTTTCGATTTGAATCTGAAACCCAATCTCTTCGCTTTTTCGTTTTAGGGTTCGTGAAGTGGTTTGATTTAGAGTTCAACGATGTACAACGGAATAGGGTTACAGACTGCTAGAGGATCAGGAACTAATGGTTATGTTCAGACGAACAAGTTCTTTGTGAGGCCTAGGAATGGTGGTAAGCCTGCTAATGCTGGTAAAGGGTTTGAGGATGATCAAGGTACCGCTGGTTTATCCAAGAAACCCAATAAAGCTATCTTAGAGCATGACCGTAAGCGTCAGATTCATCTTAAGCTTGCTATTCTTGAGGATAAGCTTGCTGATCAAGGTTATTCCGATGCTGAGATTGCTCAGAAGCTTGAGGAAGCTAGGGTGAATCTTGAAGCTGCTGCTGCTGCTAATGAAGACAGTGATGCGCCTGGTGATTCGAAGATTTCTGATACTCAAACTCATCAGGTTGCTGCGAGGAAAGAGAAGCAGATGGAGGCGTTTCGAGCTGCGTTGGGTTTGCCTGATCAGCAACAGGTGGCTGAAGAGGGTATTATTGATGATGAGCCGATGGCAGAGGCTTATGAAGGTAGACTGAAAGAGAGGCGGGAACATTCTTTTTTGGACCGAGATAGTGGGAGGAAGAAGATAGATGAGGATGTAGATGAGAAAGATGGTAAGGTTAAGGAAAGCAAGAAGCTGCGGGGTGATGATGATGTGGATGAAGTGAAGCGCCACAAGAAAAAGGGCAGCAAAAAGAGAAGACATGGTGATTCATCAGATGAGTCTGATGAACATGGTCGTGACCACAGAAGGCGCTCTAAGAAGAAGGCTAAGGGGCGTAAACAAGAAAGTGATAGTGAAAGCGACTCTAGCAGCTCTGAATCTGACTCTGACAGTGATGATGGAAAGAAGAGAAGAAGGAAGCCTACAAAGAAACGCAGTAGAAGCAAAAGAAGTGTCTCTTCTGAATCTGAAGAAGTTGAGAGTGATGACAGCAAGAAACTTAGGAAGTCACACAAAAAAAGTCGACCCTCCAACCGATCTGATTCTAAAGAAGTAAGGGACAAACATGATGAACGAAGCAGAGCTGGACGAAAGAGGCATGATTCTGATGTTAGCGAGCCTGAGTCTGAGTCTGAGGATAAACAACAACTGCGCAAGAAAGAAGAAGCTTACCGTGGAGGACGGAAGCAAAAAAGAGATGAGAAAGATGAGGAGTCCAATCATTTGAAAGACCTGTATAGAAGTGATTTTGGTGGCAAGAAAGCTGCAAGAGACTCTGATGACAGTGAGACTGAGTATGCAAACAAGAAACAACTGCGCAGTAAAGTAGAAGTTTACAGTTCAGGAATGAGCCAGAAAAAAGACGAAGAAGAGGCTGTGTCCAAGCATGGCCAGGACCAGTATAGAAGTGATTCTCGTGGCAAGAAAGTTGCAACAGACTCTGATGACAGTGAGGCTGAGTATGAAAATAGGAGGAAGTCAAAGGATGAAAGTTACCAAAGAGGAAGGAAGCACATAAGAGAGGAGGATGGGAGGGACAGGTATAGAAGTGATGATGCTGTTAAAAGACATGGAACAGTTAAGGAAGACGATAGGTATAGAGGTCGAACCATCGAGAAAGAAGACAGCGATAAAGGAGATGATGACAGGGGTAGATACAGACAGAGACGTGAACCGGTTGATGATGATGAGGAAGACTATAAGCGTGGCAGAGACAGGTACAGAGGCGACAAAGAGGACAGGTTTAGAGGTGATGAAGACGAAGATGATGATAGAGTAAGCAGAGAGCGTGAGTACTGGAACAAGGGTCGAAGTCATTACGATGGTCATCGATCAAGTGGCAAGAGATCCTCTTATGGTGATAGAGCTTGATGATTTTGTTTCATCTGTGTTGACTTAAGTTTCTTAAATGTTTGTTGTGATTTTATGAGTTTGTCACAAAACATAATCCTTGTTTTTTCGTTGCAAAACGATCTTTGAGACGTTAATTAAGGTTTACTACGTGTTTGGTCAAAACGTAGTCATAGAGTGGAACCAAATCAAACAACATATGGCTCCATCCGGTGAATCAAGTAAATTTGGACATTTAATGCAAAAATCTAAACTTAGCTTTTATGAGTTTATTGGTATGAAATCTCTCAGGTATGGATGGATATTTGTATACAAGGTAGCATAAAATCTAGAGGAAATTATCAAATACTTAATTGATGATTTTCGTTTTGTTTTAAGATGTTGATATAATCTGAAATCAGAGAGCGCGGGACGAGAGAACTGGGCAAAAAAAAAAAAANGGGAAAAAAAAAAAAAAAAAAAAAAAGAGAGAAGTAGAATAAATAAATAAAAATTCGGTGGGGAAGACGAAGGAGTTGAAGAAGACGGAGGAGAAGCTTTGAGCTGGTGAAGCTCTCTACTTGCTTAAACTTTTCTACCAACTCGATTTCGTAGATTCTCTCTCAGGTACTTTCTCTTCTTCGCTCTTTTTGTCTCTTTGTTTTCGTCTCCATTTCTTGGGTAAAATTATCACTGTTTCGTTTCTCGATCTGGGTTTCGACCTGAAATCGTTTAACCCTAGATACGATTTCATCTCCTGAAGTTGGCATTTTTTAATTGGGGATTTTCAAGAAACGCCGAGATAATGTCTTGTTCATGTTTCACATTTCGTGTAATCTGGATCAAAATTGGGGTTATTGACGTTGCTGTGTTTCCGTTTTCTAGGGTTTTCGATTTGCTACTGGGAAAATTCACAATGAGTAGACCTAACACCCGAAACAAAAACAAAAGACAAAGGCCATCAGACGCTGTTGATTCCTCTTCTCAAATTCTCCGGTA
>OVAQ01002552.1:0-12325 GCA_900406345.1 Erysimum cheiri | reverse complement strand
TCCAAGCACATTCACCAACTAGCCAGTCTTCCCTAATGTCACAAAAAGCATAAGAAAAAAAACCTAAATGATTCTTAAGCATATGTACAAGAAATTAACTAAATGCAGGATCAATAAAGAGAATAAGAAGCAAATAGAAACAGAGCATAAGAAACAAATCTTATTCTAAAGACTGTAGAAGAAACCTAAATCAAACAAAGATGAATCGTAGAAACAAATACAAGTTTATGAACAATTCAGACTCAAGAATCAGATTCCTTAGACAATAAGAAGAACTCATATGGAAAGTATAAGAATTTAGTGAAGAAAACTCACCAGCAGCGACGACGGCGAATCGACGGTGACAAAGAGAAGACAGAGAAAAAAAGGTTTCGTTAAAGAGGTTTAAGGGATTTTCTGACCACCACCTAGAGACACAACAAATACAACACTGGTTGAGCTCATTCTCTAAAACACAAATTCTCTAAAATAAAAAATCGAGCTTATTCGCCTACAACTTTTCTTCTCCATGAAACTCCAAATCGCATGTCACATAATGTATAAGAGAAGCATACAAAGCAGATGATGATGATAGAGACTACTTACGGTGCTAAGAGAAGACGACGGCGAAGGTGGCGGCTGAAGAGACGAAGACGGCGGCGCTGCTAAGCTCCGGCGAATATCTGAAGCGGCGAAGGCGGCGGTTTTGTGTAGAGGGAGACGTTAGCGGAATTGGAGATGGATTGGGATTGAGAAATTAGGGATTTCGTTTTTAGGTTTTGGGGTTTGAGTTCAATTTCGATTTTCTGTTTTGTGTTTGCGATGGAGAGAAGAAATTAGGGATTGATTTGGGGATTTTAGGAGAAGATGTATACGACGTCGTTTTGTGTTTAACAGAGTGTTATTAACGCCAATTAACGTCTGTTAATGGCTCAGTTAGTGGATTTAACGGGATGTTTATAACGGCTTAGTCAACACAAAATTCATGGTTTAAATAGAAAGTCAACAAAAGTTCATGGTTTAAATGGTTTTTCGCATAGTTCATGGTTTAAATAGCGTAAATTAGAAAGTTCGGGGGTTTTTTGACATTTTTCCCATTTTGGAAGCCGCCCACAGTTAAAAGTAAAACCTTTACAAGTCAAAAACCTAATCCTAAGATTTGAAACCAAACCGCTAAACCAAAATTCGGTCTTTTATCGGTTCTTGGCCGCACCATTCATTACTTGTTCTTTCTCTTATCTCTCAAAACCCTAACACATTGCAACAATCCTTTTCCCATAATAACCTGATCTGTATTTCTTGGATTTGGATTCAGATCCAAAGATGGATGGTCTGAAGCTTTCGTTCCCAGCGGAAAGTCCACCACTTTCAGTCATCGTTGCTCTTTCTCTCGCAGCTTCTCCGGTGACTATTGATTCCTCCGCCGCCGCAACCACCGTCCCTTCTTTTGTCTTCTCCGACGGGTACTTTCCTTTCTCTCAATCTGATTCCTTTCTTCTTCTTTCTTTGAAAGTTTAATCCTTTTTCTTGATTTTAGGCGGAAATTGAGTGGAACAACTGTTCTTCTTCGTTATGTTGGTCGATCAGCTAACAAGCTTCCTGATTTCTACGGTCACGATGCTTTTGATTCTTCTCAGGTCTCGATTCTTTTTATTAACATCATCATAGCACGAATCTTGTGATGTGTGTATTCTAAATCCTTTTCTTCTTGTGTGTGGATTATCAGATTGATGAGTGGGTAGATTATGCTTCTGTCTTCTCATCTGGTTCAGAGTTTGAGAATGCTTGTGGTCGTGTTGATAAGTATCTCGAGAGTCGTACGTTTCTTGTTGGCCATTCTATTACCATTGCTGATGTTGCTATTTGGTCAGCTCTTGCAGGTAAAAAGTTCATTTATCTTTGTTATCAATTTGGTATGAGTTTCTGTTTCTTTGAAGCTCATTAGTTGAAAATTTTGGTAGGAATTGGTCAAAGATGGGAAAGTTTGAGGAAATCGAAAAAGTATCAGAGTTTGGTTAGGTGGTTCAATTCGATATTGGATGAGTACAACGAGTTGCTTAATAAGGTTTTAGCAACATATGTGAAGAAAGGCTCAGGGAAGCCTGTGGCTGCACCCAAGTCTAAAGATAGCCAACAAGCTTTGAAAGGAGATGCACAGGATAAAGGAAAGCCTGAAGTGGATTTGCCGGAAGCAGAGATTGGAAAGGTTCGACTCCGGTTTGCTCCTGAGCCAAGTGGTTATCTTCACATTGGACACGCTAAGGCTGCGTTGCTGAACAAGTATTTCGTCGAGCGTTACCAAGGGGAAGTGATTGTGCGTTTTGATGATACTAACCCTGCTAAAGAAAGCAATGAGTTTGTGGATAATCTTGTGAAGGATATTGGGACGTTGGGGATCAAGTATGAGAAAGTGACTTACACTTCTGACTATTTTCCTGAACTGATGGCAATGGCCGAAAAACTGATGCGTGAGGGTAAGGCATATGTTGATGACACACCAAGGGAGCAGATGCAGAAAGAGAGGATGGATGGGATTGATTCGAAATGTAGGAATCATAGCGTCGATGAGAATTTGAAGCTATGGAAAGAAATGATTGCGGGAAGTGAGAGAGGATTACAGTGCTGCGTTCGTGGGAAATTCAACATGCAAGACCCCAACAAAGCCATGCGCGACCCAGTTTATTATCGATGCAACCCTATGTCTCACCACCGTATTGGGGATAAGTATAAGATATATCCAACATATGACTTTGCTTGCCCATTTGTGGATTCCCTTGAAGGTATAACACATGCCCTTAGGTCTAGTGAGTATCATGACCGAAATGCTCAGTACTTTAAAGTTCTGGATGACATGGGAATGCGACAGGTTCAACTTTACGAATTCAGCCGATTGAACCTGGTCTTTACACTTCTCAGTAAGCGCAAGCTTCTCTGGTTTGTCCAGACTGGATTGGTTGACGGCTGGGATGATCCACGCTTCCCGACAGTCCAAGGAATTGTTCGTAGAGGTTTGAAAATCGAGGCTCTAATTCAATTCATTCTCGAGCAGGTAAACCTTTCTGTTTTGTTGTCGCTTGTCTCGTTCGAATGTTCTGAAATAATAATTCCGTTGATTTTTTTCTATTCTAGGGGGCTTCAAAGAATCTTAATTTGATGGAATGGGACAAACTTTGGTCTATTAATAAGAGAATAATTGATCCTGTGTGCCCTAGACACACGGCTGTGATTGCAGAGCGGCGTGTACTGTTGACCTTAACAAATGGTCCTGATGAGCCATTTGTCCGCCTGATACCAAAGCACAAGAAATTCGAAGGTGCTGGAGAAAAGGCGACCACCTTCACTAAGAGCATTTGGCTCGAGGAAGCTGATGCAAGTGCCATATCCGTTGATGAGGAAGTAACTTTAATGGATTGGGGAAATGCCATTGTAAAGGAAATCAAAAAGAACGATGAGGGTCGTGTCACTGCGTTATCTGGTGTTCTGAATCCCCAAGGATCTGTGAAAACTACAAAGCTGAAGCTCACATGGCTTCCCGACACTAATGAATTGGTCAATCTAACATTGACAGAGTTTGATTACTTGATCACCAAGAAGAAGGTAAGAATCTGTTTGATTCATTTCTACACAATATTGTTATCCTTTCTCTCAAAATTACTGATTTGTTTTTGCTGCAATACAGCTTGAAGATGATGATGAAGTTGCTGACTTTGTGAATCCTAACACAAAGAAGGAAACATTAGCACTAGGCGATTCGAATATGAGGAATCTGAAAGTTGGAGATGTGATTCAGCTTGAGAGGAAAGGCTATTTCAGATGTGATGTGCCTTTTGTCAAATCGTCAAAGCCCATTGTCTTATTCTCCATTCCAGATGGAAGAGCGGCTAAGTGATGAATGAAAAACTCTTTTTGATTTTCCCATTTTATGAACATTGTGTTGAAAAATTTGCTCTTTAGGTTTTAAGACAATGATATCAGTTACTTTGCTTAAGTTTCCATCTCATAATAGTTTAAAGTTGCAAACTTTTATCTTGTGATTCATTCTTCTTCGCTTAGTGTTTACAATTGAGACAAAAACAAACTCATTTCTTTGCTGGGTATCTGGATTTGATCTTCTTAACCTGTTTGGGTTTGAGCTGGAATGACTTAACGAGGATGTTGTCAGGAAGAGCTCCAAAGAGAGAGGCCACAAGTGATTGTGTTCCGGGCAATTGGCTATCGAAGGCTGCGAGTACAGACGCTGGAGCAGATTTGGCAGTGTTCTTTTGGAAATGGAGGAGTCCTTTCGGGAAGACGAAAATCTCTCCCTTGTTAATGTATTTGGCAATGAGCTTTCCGGCGGTTGTTACAAAGCCAACGTAGAGCTGACCTTCGAGGATGAAGATAACCTCGGAAGCGCGTGGGTGCACGTGTGGTGGGTTTAGGCCGTTTGGTGCGTAGTCGATGCGGGACATCGAGAGGCCGAGAGTGTTTAGTCCTGGTAGCTTCTCTACATTGGCTCCGGTCACGACTGAACCGGTGGAAGTGTTTGTGGCGGCTGCAGAGGCTAAGCCTTGGAAGTAGAAGTCTTCTGGTGTTACTTGTGTTGAGTCCTTGCAAGTGTATCCGTTGACTTTGACCGCTTCATTTGTCATAAAATCAAAAGAGAAAAAAAAAAAAAAAAGTTAACGCTTTTAAATTTTTTATTTGCAAAATCTAGATAGATTTGGAAAAAAAAATAAAAAAATTAGAAACTTCAAAGATTTCCAATTTGTTGGAAAAAAAAATTATTTCCAATTTATGTATATTTGTTTTGATACCAAAAAAGAATGTTTGAAGATCTAATCTATGTTTTCCACCTACTTTATTTCAAAATCTTAAATTTAGAAGCAATATCACAAATCTTGATAAATTTCGAGGAAACTCTTGACTAATAAATCTAATATAATACTAGAATCGAAGAAAAGAATAAAATATGAACATCAATGAAAAGATTTCGTCTCAAAATATCACAATTGGAGTCAATTTCTTTATGATATATATATTTTCTAGTAGGTAGTAGGGAAAAAACATAATATCCGGTGGAAATTGAAACACATATCTATAAGAAAATCTTAAAAAAAAAAAACGTTATAAGAAAAGCTTGACTTTTTCCAACCAAGAATGTGTTGTTTGGAAATTGAAACACATATCTATAAGAAAATCTTAAAAAATGTTTTAGGAAAAGTTTGACTTATTCTCACAATCAATGTGTTACTAGGATTAAAATACCATTTGACAAATCAGCAACACAAACATCTTGAAGCATGTTGGACTCGGCTACGGCCACGGCTGCGACCAACATGGTAACAACAACAACAAGATGGGTTGCAATAGACACCATTATTGTTGTTGTTGTTAAATCTTCTGAAAAGAAAAGTTTATTTTTGATGAATTTATAATTCACAAAACGAAATGCTTTCAATTTAGTGTTCTTATAATATTTGAGAGGCTTTAAAGGTTTATAATTAGGACAATTGTGAGAGGTCAGTTATTATCCCTTAATTTAGACAAAAGTTAGGTTTTAAGTGCTTAATTTTTTGTTATTAACAGGATTTGTTTATTGGGGAATAAAGACATCTCATCAAATCTATTTGGCTTTAGTTAGTTCCGTACGAGGAAACTCACCTAAAATAAACTTATCTTCCTGGAAAAATTATTAAACCACAAAGGCACCAAACTCTTACAAAAATTTACTTGCATGTATTAATAAATAGAAACTAGAAGTTGGGTGGTTATTTCGTTAGAACTCAGCAAGTTTTTGTTTTGGTCAAAATGAATCCAAATTGACAATTTTTACCTTTACAAACCAAACCGGGGAAATTTGTTGAATCATGGTCCGACCCAAATCTAAACCGGAATATGACTAATAAAGGCCGACAGAGATTGTCCGCTAAAATGTCACTGTCATTTTCAAGTACACAACATATTAATATGTAGTTGACACAAAAAAAACATATTGATATGTAATAAAAATATAAAATAAAGGGTCAAGTGAACAAATAGGTAAGACTTAGGACTAACAAATTCCCTCTTGGATAAAATCACAAGTTCAAGTTGAGTCCATAGTAGATGCTATTATATATTTCCTCTGTTTTTTATTAATCTATTTTCTAAAAGAAAAAATTGTTGCGAAAGATGTATATTTTAGATTTTTTTATGTATTATTAATGATGAATTATTGAATTCCAGAAAAAATAGTTAAACACTATTAGTCTAGAGTTGTTGAAAATTGTAAATCACAAAATAATGCATTTATAGTCATTTTTAATATGTTTTCTCAATGTCTTACAAACTTCAAAAATATATTAATTAGAAGCAGAGGGAGTATTAAATTGGTAAATTGCCCCCAAGAAAAACCCTTATTCAATAATCCAAAATGTAAATATATATGCACAAACACTTATCATATATAAATGAATACAAGTATATATTGTTTATAATATAACATAAATACAGAGTTAGTTCGTTGACGCAACAGTTTGGGAGAAAGACTTAAACGAAGTCAAGTCGCTTTATATTTTAACTTCAAACTGTTTACAAAGACAGATTCTTATATTAAAAGGAAGATGTTGAGAAATGAGAATAATAAGAGACAACTCAAATGCTTGCTTCATCCATCTTCTCTATTTATATGTTTCTAATTTCTTCTCCTCTTATTCATTTCTAAATCCCACAATCAATCAAATATTCTTCCCAATTTCAACCTCTTCATCATGACGACAAAGGTAAGAACATGCTCATACTGTTATACGGTAAAGAATCCGAGTTTTTTCGTTTCATGAATCATTCGGTTTTGTGCAGAAAGTTGAGATCAAAGTGGATATCGATTGTGAGAAATGCAAACATGCAATCATGCTGGCTGTTACAGAGCTTGAAGGTATGTAACGTGTTACTAATTCTGCGGATATATGAGAGATGTAATTTAAAGATGAGGGGTTTTGAATGCAGGTGTGAATCAGGTTTCATTGGATCAAGAGAAGAGTATACTAACCGTGGTGGGTACAATGGATCCGGTCTGCGTGGCACAACAGCTTAGGAAGATCAAACAGAAACCAGTAGTAATCAGCGTTGGACCACCGAAAAAACCAGACCCCAAACCAGACCCCAAGCCGAATCCTTGTTACCCTTACTACTACTACCCTTGTGACATGGTATCAGTTAATACCTATGAGAACGGAAGCGGCTGCACCATTGTTTGAATCCTGTCTCCATCTCTTATAGTCTTCATGTAAAATCCTGCAATCTTTAGCCAATAAAAGATTTCTTATGTTATCATGCTTCTTTTATTTTCTACGATGAATCTTTGTTTACTGAAACAAGTCCTAAGATCATTAGAAAAAGACTTAATTTAACCTGCAGTCTTGCTTTTACATCACATCAAGTTCTGAAATTAGTACACAAGCACAAGCAGTTTCCTTGTCAAAAGCAATTCATAATCTGACTAATTTTCTACATAGCTGAAGCAGAGACTAACCATCGTTACGAAAAGATAGTACAACAAAAAGCAAACAAACTACTTAGACCTAGGAAAAACCATCACAACTTATTGATCTTCTCCCGAGATCGATCTTTGCAGCAGAAGCATACTACAGCGTTAAAAAACAACTGGGATTGTGGTTTACTTCTTCTTCCTTCCACCACCTCCTTTGGTTTTCTTATTTGCTGCTCCTTTTGTGGTACTCTCTGGGATTTCCTATTAGCAAGTAAAAAACAGTTCATGAACACCAATTTATCGATGTATATCTTAAGAACATGTGAAACACAAAAGTAGAGAGTTCTCTACTGATCCAGGGAATCTTAAGAATGGAGGCTTTAGTCTATGAAAGATAATTCAAGCCCAGAGCCGTACGCTAAACACATAGCTTAATAGAACTACAGAAATGATGGCAGATTGATTTTTAAATGTTCACCGTGATATTTAGATTCTTGTGCCTATGCTAGCTCCAGCCATTTGAACAGAAAGGTTGGAACCTCGGGATAGAGAGAATAGCCTAAGGCTAACAATGTTATTGGAGGTGTTCCATCCAAAAGCATGCAGAGAGAACACTTTATTGCTGATAGCTGGTTTATACCGCTGGACCAAGCATTTGGTACCCTGTGATCCAGTATATTGAGGAATCACCTCAGAGGAGACTAGGCATATAAAGTTTACCTAATGTGTGTAAAGTGTACACATATTTCCATCCATTTGTGGACATGTGTTTAAGAGTTTTGGCAGGTTAGCACATGAGCATGGACACATTGTTTCATAATCACAAGATGCAGGGAGAAAGCAGGAAGAGGATCAATGTTTCAAGAACCAAGACTCGTTGGGTTGTTTTAACATTCATTTGGAAAGCCTTAAGAGTTACCAATTAATTTACTAACTAATCAGAGTTTCTTTTGCACTTAAAGAATGATGGGACATACATATTCATGTACAAGTAGAAATAAAAGAGCCTAAGAACTAATTTCTAAACATATATAAAATCGTAAGAGACAAACCTTTCTCTTAGCAGGCACGGATGAGCTAGCAACTGGCTTGAAAAATGATTCTAGCCTGTGAAATGTTTAACAACGAAATGAGTGGAAGAAGCAGTACAAGCTAAAATCACAACCAATTTGTTCGAAAGGTGCAAACCTGCCCTGGGATGATTTGTTCTTAGCAGTTTTGATTTTTTCTACCGCCTATATAAGAATTTCAGATCATCCACGATATTTGGTAAGACTAAAGCATTGCACCCTATATGGCAATGGAACAAAGTATGATTACACTAGATGAAGCATACCTTTGTTACCCTATCTATGTTGAATCCATTCTCATTCACCAAAAATTGAACTATACCCTGGCAAAAGAGAACAAAAAGAGATAACTAAGAAAATGTCACAAAGAATCCAAAAAATGGATGGAGCAGAAAAGAGGAGAACTTGGTTTCTACTTCTTCATCTGGAGAGGTCCACTTAATATCAAGTTGCTCTTCATCTGTTAAGACATCAGGTTCTTTGAAAAGTTTTCGAGCTTCATTATAGGGCCATTCCTCGGGGATTTGATACCTGCATAAAATACCAATGTGGTATAAGTCTTAAACGCACTATGGCTATTGTCTCTTGGAACAACGGATGTTGGAAGTAAGAACTCAATAAAGGTAACAGGATGGATTAATTTAGATTAGACTACAAATTGACAGAATAATGCTTCTTAGATATGTGGTTATTCTAATGCATTGTGAAGGGAAATGTTTTCAGCAAAAGACACATCTAATGTGAGGCCAACTATTTCTTTGTTTGAACCTTCACTCATATTAGTTGCTTTGAACTCAATATATAAAATCGGTATATAGTCACCAAATGAAATTACTCTGAGAGTTTAACCTTTCTTTGTTTATATTTTCCAGTATAGTCTCAATGGAACCATGCTGGCGAATGAGCTTCAGGGCAGTCTGGCCTCCGATACCTGTGGCACAAAATGCATATCAGTTTCTAATCTGCGTTCTACATTTAACAGAACAAAAAACCGACAACGTTGATCTATATATCACACAGTTGAAAGATATAAAGAGAGATAAAAAAAATTAGATACCTCGAATGCTGTCACAGTAGTCACATCCTGACAATATGCACAAGTCGATGAATTGATCCATGGTAAGTTGAAGCTCTTCTAAAATCTGAAACGAGACCATAAGATCAGAGATAATTTCATATAACTAACACATAGAAGAAAGGATAGTATGTGTGAGAGAGAAACCTTAGCAACTTCAAATTCCATGACAGGGATCTTCCTGGAGCTAGGATCCATCAGGTGGCGAAGAAACTTAGGAGCTCCAAAAGTCAACGAATCCATATCTTCAGAAGCCACACCATACACCTAAACAGACAGAAGCTTTTCATAACGAATCATTGCATACCTTGTAAAATATCCACTTATACAAGATTGAAGACACTGGTCATTCGAAACTGTCAGTAAAACACCTAAAAGAGAACAGACAGACCTTTCCTGACTTGCAAAGTGCAGCACACTGCGCTTCGGCTTCGGAAGTGGCCTGTATGTAAGAAGCCATCAGTCTCCCTTTCAAAAATTTAGCCATTTCATATCAAAACCAAAAAAGACAGTAACTAGAAGAGATTTAGACCCTCGGGCCTCTACACATAACATAAGTACCTCAACAACGGGCACCCCCATGAGTCTTAAGAGTCTTTTGCAGTCGTCATTGTGCTGTTTTGTCACCTGGATAGTGGGAGATTATACATATGTTAATAGGAGTCCTAGATTCAATTGCTTTGAAGTGGATGCTATAAAAACTAAGGAAACCAACGATTCATAGATGGAAAAGAATAGACTACCTTCACAGTTCGTTTGCTGTACTTCTCAATATCCTCCTTGTTTCCAGCCTGTCAGCATTGAATAGCTTCTAAGATTACACTCTTTTGGTAGTAAAATAAAGCTAGGAAAGTAACTCGTAAGGCTAGTAAGAGTGACAAACCTCAATTGCACCAGTCAAATCTGCAGTTGCATCAGCTCTCTTAGAGTAACTGAATCAAGAGTAGAATGAATAAAACCATAGTGAACAACAGTTCCGAAACTCACGTTAGCCTTTTCGAGCTAAAACTCAATCTAAACAGCATTCAGGATAATAAAATCTACCGTTTTGCCAGTTCTTGTCTCTTTAACTCCGGAGGCTTTCCATCGAAAACATAGCTATAGCAAAAAAAATCAGAACTAAATTAGAAAACCCAATAGTAAAAGACAAACCTTTCTACACACAGAGCAAGTAACAAAAAAAAAAAAAAAAATGTGAGAGGAGAGCATTACACAGGCTTAATTCCAGCTTCAAGAAGACGAATCGTTCGATTAAACATCCCTTGTAAATGGCTACATGTACAAACAACAAATAAACATAACAATTAAACCAAAAAAATCCAAACTTTACAAATGTGGAAACAGATAGAGTAGTAATATAGTAACCTAGTGACTTCACCAGCTTCATTCGTAAGCATTTCAGTACCAGTTCTCCCAACCACAATCTGCGTCACATCGATTTACATTACAACAAAATATTAAACTCTCGCTTGAGTGATTAAGTGAGAAGGGAACGTACAAGGAATTGGTAAATGCTCATGCTAGCATCAACAGCGATTTTTCGACCGAAATAGCTTTCGAATTTCTGTTCCTTCATACAGTTAGGAGCATTGTCGGCTAAAAGCTTCGTTAAACCCTAAAAAAAATTAGATATTTTCACACCCAACAAAAACATCAGCATTAGATCGAATTCAGAAAATCTATAATTGAAATGAGAAGTTAAAGTTTGTTCAATCAGACCTTGATACCCATGTTGATTACAGAAAAAGAATCAGTGAATTTTGCCAGTGAAGGTTTCTCGGTTTCTTCTTCTCGGAGGGAACTTTGGTTTGGTGTGTTGTTTCCCAACTCGTTAAAATGTGTGGGCTTTTAAACATAATGAGCCCATCAAGGTGTTTAAGGCCCATGAGGTATTCTAACAATTCTCCATTTTTTTTTCTTTTTTGTATGGGCAAATAATCACCTCTCCATTTTGTTACTCAATTTGATAAACAAAAATTTACAAAGAAAAAATAAAAATGGGAAAAAGAAAACATTACTAAATTTGATTATACATATAAGCTATAAATTTGATATTGAATTAGTACTTGGAATAAAAGCTATTTTGAAACAAATCAAATTTATCTGAAATTTTGAAAAAAAGCGATTAAGTGGTGGTAGTTTAGTGATTCTTACTTGAGGAAAAGTTGTCATGTAGGTATAGGTTAGATTTCGATTTCTCTCAAACGTGATTAGACCAATCGATATGGTGTCATACTTAGATTAGATAGATCATTAGAAAATTCGGTGAGTGGGCTACTCGACGACTTAACTTATCATAAAAAGATTAGTCGGGTGGTAAAAGTCCAGATAACTCACTTATCAAAAACTAAAAAATAGAAAAATGGGGCATTTTAAATATTGTAACGATAAATTTTGTTTCTGAAATTTAGCTCTAAATAACATTAATGTATCATTTACTTGAGCATATACTCATTCTAACACTTAAGCGAGATAAATTTTTTGTTTGCTAAAGTATTTTCTTATAAAACTTATCCGGCAATAATAGATCGTGTATTTGAGTAGCCAAATTATTAACTACAAACAAGAGACGTTTGATTGTTTTCTTATTTATCATTTTTTCAAGGTCTTGGCGGTGGACTTGATTGTGAACAAATTATGTGCAATACTCAAATTAACTTCTACATATACATAACTAGATTAGTACCCGCCCGATAGGCGGGATGGGCGGATGGGCGGGTTTTAAAATTTTTAAGAATAAAATTTGAATTT
>OVAQ01002550.1:0-12331 GCA_900406345.1 Erysimum cheiri | reverse complement strand
ACTCATACAGCCGACGCTTTTTGATAGGCTGCTCGGCGCAAGCCATGGCAGCGACGGGGAGAGAGAGAAGAGAGAGATTGCTGTGTTCAAAGACCCTCTTTGTTAGTGTTTAAGACCTTCTACCTCGCAGAGTGGCTCCATGGTGGTGGCGGAGCCGATCACGATACGATTTGGTTTGAATAAACTAAACTTTTTTAAATATCAAACCAAATCGAACCGAAACTAGAACGTGCATATAAACCGGTTTTGTTATTTTTTACCCGATCTCGAGCATATATCATTAGGAGATGGTGTTAAGTAATAATACACTACCTCTCAAAACCGTACAAATTTGAATGTATATATTTTTAATTAATAAAGATTATAACCAAATAACACCATATTTATAAGTTAGTCTTCATGACTGAATATACCAATGTAGATGATGTAAAAAATGCAATAGAGGGTTAAAATCCTAAACTAATTAACGAAAAATTAAAACGGTGTAGTGGATATCTCCATAGGAAATAAATGTTTATGTGGCTTTGCGATTGGTATTAAATCCGCTTGCTATTGGACGTTTCTTTCTTCGTTGATAACATCAACGCACATAACGACGATTCGTGTGGTATTATATTACCATCTCCAATTATAAACCTTTTAAGTAGCTAAAATGTAAAATGGTTAGTGACGGCCAGACGGGTGTTTTTACAAACGCTTGTTTCTGGTTTCAGACACAAGTTAGTGCTAATCACAAATATTAAGGTTGTGCCAATGCACATTTTGTCTTTTCTCTTTTTTTTGTTAAAGACTTTTTTCTCTTTTCTCTTCTTGGGCATTCATAGTGATAGTCAACAAAATGAAGTACCCCGCAAAAAGAACTATCTAGCATCAGCGTAGCATAAACTATGAATTCATCTTATAATTATTATCAACCGTATTGTATATAGTTACAGTTTGTTAACTTAGATTCTATTTAGATTCTTCCATATACCTTCAGCAGTCGAAATGAATAACAAGCTTTGTCCTATTTTCTTAGAGCTGATCAATGTGTTTTTCTTGGTTATTCATCAGGCTATAAAGGATATAAAGTGTTGCATTTAGATACAAACAATGTCTCTGTTTCAAGAAATGTTGTTTTTCATGAAAATCAATTTCCATTCCTTAATGTCTTTGTGACTTCACCACCTGATATTTTTAACTCTGTAGTGCTTCCTGTACCAGTATATTCAGATATTTCATATCATAATCATGTTCCTGCATCATTATCTCATCCATCTAATACTTCCACTTCATCTCATGCATCATCATCATCCATTTCACCAAACACATCACACACGGATTCTAGTGTCATTGGTACTAATGAGACTGTGGCCCCAGAGACAGCTATAGTTTCACTACCTCATGATAGACCAAAACGGACTACTAGAACTCCAGGTTACTTATCTGACTATCATTGTCACCTCACCCAAACAACCAAGCCACTTTCTTCTACCACTAAACTCACTACTCCTTACCCATTATCATCAGTTTTATCAAACTCAAACCTTAATCCCTCATATAAAGCCACCATTCTTTCCTATTCTCTTGAAACTGAACCAAAAACATTTAAAGAGGCCATAGCATCTGAGCAATGGACACATGCTATGAATGTTGAACTTCAGGCTATGGAATTGAATCAGACTTGGAGTGTGGTAGAGTTACCTATGGGTAAAAATGTTGTTGGATGCAAGTGGGTATTCACAATTAAGTATCTCTCTGATGGAACTATAGAAAGATACAAAGCTAGGCTGGTTGCTAAAGGTTTTACACAACAGGAAGGAGTAGATTATTTTGAAACTTTTTCTCCTGTTGCTAAGCTAGCTAGTGTGAAACTCATTTTTGGTCTTGCTGCAAAGAAAGGCTGGATTCTAGCGCAGATGGACGTCACCAGTGCTTTTCTGCATAGTGATCTAGAAGAGGAAATCTATATGAGTTTGCCTCAGGGCTATACACCAGCCTCTGGTGTTCTTCCTCCTAATGCTGTATGTCGATTACACAAATCCATTTATGGATTGAAGCAAGCATCAAGACAGTGGTACAAATGCTTTTCAGCAGTGGTATTGAATGATGGATTCGTTCAATCTCCGGTTGATAATACTCTGTTTGTCAAGCTCACTGGTACAATCTTCATAGCTTTACTGGTTTATGTTGATGACATTATGATTTCCAGTAACTGTGATGCTGCAATAACATCCTTGAAAGCTGTTCTAGCAAAGGCATTCAAGATAAAGGATCTTGGTCCTGTTAAGTTCTTCTTAGGACTTGAAATTGCTAGAAATGCAGAGGGAATATCAGTTTGTCAAAGAAAATACTGCTTGGATCTACTCAGCAGTGCAGGTTATCTTGACTGCAAACCTAGATCAGTGCCAATGGATCCCAAGATTCCTTTGAATAAAACTTCAGGTGTTCCTCTTCCAGATGTAAAGCCATACAGAGAACTAATTGGCAGATTGCTCTATCTTATTATCACTAGACCTGACATTACTTTTGCTGTCAACCGTCTGAGCCAATTCCTCTCTTGTCCTACTGATGTTCATCTGCAGGCTGTTCATAATGTTCTCAAGTATCTGAAAACTAATCCTGGACAGGGTTTGTTTTACTCAGCAAATACAGATATATGCTTGAACGCTTTCTCTGATGCAGATTGGGGAACATGTACGGATACAAGACGGTCTGTAACTGGTATTTGTGTTTTTCTTGGCACATCTCTGATTACATGGAAATCTAAGAAGCAGGACCGTGCAAGTAGCAGCAGCTGTGAATCTGAATACAGGGCTATGGCGTTAGCCACCGATGAGCTAGTGTGGTTGAATCAGCTTCTTACCGACTTACACATTACTGTGGAATCTCAGGCTAAACTTTTCTGTGACAATAAATCTGCCATGCACATTGCTAATAACCCTATTTTTCATGAGAAGACAAAGGCTATGGAGATTGACTGTCACAAGACTAGAGATCGTGTTAAAGAAGGTTTTCTGAAGGTACTTCATCNTTGACTAAACCTTTACATCCAGGGCCTTTTCACTCTTTACTTGGACGAATGTCAGTGTCAAGTCTCTTCTCTCCTTCAGAGAATTTCGATTCAGAGACTTGAGGGGGGTGTATCAACTGTATTGTATATAGTTACAGTTTGTTAACTTAGTTTGTTAGAGTAATGAGTCTCCTTTAGCTCATTTACTGATGTATATATATAGACCTCTTGTAACTCTTTTACACTTTAATGAGAAATCTGATTTCACTTTACAAGAGTTATTAATTATATCATGAGTTGCTTGAAAGTCGGTCGAATAAATCAAATTATATATTTTCGGATATCGTTGAGTCGTTACAGAACCGAAACCCTGGCATAATAATTCAATTGTATATCTTTGCTTCCAAAATTGTAAAGGAAGAAAGACTGTTATTTAATTAGTCTGAGTTGACTTTTCCATAATTTAAAAATATAATTACAAAGTGAGAAAGTACCAAAAGTTCTTAGAACCATAATGACGAAAGAGACAAAAGAAGTTAAAGAATAACAATAATAATATCAGACTGAACAACAACAAGAAGAAAATGGTAGGATCCGAGAGTAGATCTCTTTAGTTTGGCCCAAATAGGGATATTATATGTTCTAAATGGGTTTCTTTACAATTACGTTGTAACTTGGAAGTCCTTCATCACATAAGCCGAGACAAAAGGTTGTGATGGAATCCCATGTCGAGTCCGTTGTAAGCCAATGGCGCGTACATCCATAGATCATCCGAACTCAAAAGCTACATTTATAACATATGCATTTTGGTTAGTTAACTAGAATGTTAAGATTCTGACTAAAAAAGAAAACCCTTTTAATAATCTACATACCTTAATTTGAAGCTGCAAGAACTTCACGTAATGGACAGCTTCTTCAAGCATCGTGCTTATATCGACTTTTGTCCCGTTCGGCACAAGGTTTTGAAGTGTCTTGAGCCTTTCATTAATCTTCTCTCTTCGTTTCTGCAACAATAAATAACACAATTAGAAACTCGTATAGAAAAACAATTTTTATCCATGTCATTTGGTTAATTATGAAAATAGAAGTCATATAAGTTTTGCGTTTTCTTACCCGAGCATAAAGGCTTTGAGGGTCAGTGGCTGTCCCTTTGGTGGCTCTTGTTTTGCCTTTAACACTTGTGACCGAAGCTTTCTCATCATCTGAACTGTTGCTTAAGCTCTGACCATCTCTCCAATTAGTGTTGCTTTCGTCGACTGTATTGCTTTCCGAGCTTACCCTCTGCTTTTTCTTGGATTTCACAAGCTCCTATATCGCGTAAAATGATATTGTGTTTAGTTTATAAAATCGTAATAATGAATGAAAGTAAACATTTTAAATATTGATCTTCCACTTACTTGTCTTGTGACGTCACAGTCAGACTTTGTGTTGCATAGATTCTCCACGTTAAGTAGTTTCCTCTTAAGAGATGACGTTTCTTGGATGTGATGATTTTGATCCCAAGAATCAAGCATGGCCGGAAGATTTCCTCCCGGCATTGCACCAAACGGAAACATATCAGGAAGCAAGAGAGCATGATGATCAGTAGACAAGACATTGTTTTGATGATGATGTTGATGAAGATGACCATTGTAAAGGCTAGCGAGGCCAAGCATCTCGTCTCGCGGTCTCTCCCCCTTAGATGATGAATCAAAGTTGAACATCCCCAAGAGAGACTCTAATTCACCATCAACAAAAACGTCCATGTCTCTAATAACCTTCAACCCTTGTCTTTCTTCTTCGTCTTATTCTTGTTCGTTTGTTGTTATAATAGTTCTTGATCTTTTGCAACTATATATATAGGTTGGAGACACTTGATGATGAAGAGAATATATCTTGAGGAAGATTTGGTGATGATAAAGAGAGATCAAGAGATTCTTAAACTGGTACAATCATTTGTGTCGTGAACAAGTCGTTAATTAAATAAGTGAAATGAAGCCATGCATGATGATGAACACGATCAGTCAACTTGTGGGGTCGACAACAACAGGCTTTGTTCCTTCACGACACATTAATATATTCTTATTTATCAAAATTAAATTAAATACATTATGTATAAGATGGTAAGAGATTAGTATAATAATGAGAAAGACTTTACATTGGCCACACAAGAGAAGCGGTGAAGAATAAAAATATGTCACGCCAATGCACGATTTATGAAATCATTATCGCAGATTTAACAACACAAAAGAACAAGAAAATAAAAAGAAACTTTTTAATACATGCCGTTTTTAACCTTAAATTACTAATTGTCCGGTAGGTCTCTCTTAGCTACTTTTTTGGAGGCAGCATGATATATCCGGCATCGATGACTAACTTGATTGGTTGAAGCTATGAGCTTTTTATGGAAGATTGATAATACATGAAAAACCAGTCGTAAGAATTATCAAAACCCATGATGATCTTTTGCCTAAACATCTTTTTTTTTTTGTAAAAGGTTAAGATTTATACCATTTTCGATTTTTCACTGTNAAACATACAACTATAATGTAGATGATTCGTAAACAGACTTATCAATAATAACGTTAAGTCTTAGCTCATTTTAAAACACAAAACTATTTATGATTGTATGTTTTTGGTTTTGTGTTGGGTTTAGTTCACCAGAAAACAAAACCATACCAAAAGAAGTGAAAAGTAAGCCATAAACTAGGGGAAGTTTTAGCTCATTGTTAACACAAAAATGTTAACATTCTTATCTATATGATGATCTTTTGCATAAACATCTTTACACAGATACCAGAAACATACAACTATAATGTAGATGATTCGTAAAAAGACTTAATATAACTCACGTTAAGTCTTAGCTCATTTTAAGATACAAAACTATTAAGGTTGTATGTTGTTGGTTTTGTGTTGTGTTTAGTTCACCAGAAAACAAAACCATACAAAAAAAGAAGTGAAAAGTAAGCCATAAACTAGGGGAAGTATGTTTTAGCTCATTGTTAATTAACACAAAATGTTAACATATTCTTTTGTTCTATACTTTAAAATTCCATTACTTAGAAGACCTTAACATTCGTTAGAAGCAAACAAGGCGAACTTCAACAATTTGTTTTTGATAAATAAAATTCAACACTTTATATTATATATGTATATATAAATGCATGGCATTGTAGTTGTATGTAATATATAAATTCAACACCTTATATATACACATAAATTAATANTAGCTCATTGTTAACACAAAAATGTTAACATTCTT
Organism: Erysimum cheiri; assembly: GCA_900406345.1. Classification (NCBI taxonomy): domain Eukaryota; kingdom Viridiplantae; phylum Streptophyta; class Magnoliopsida; order Brassicales; family Brassicaceae; genus Erysimum; species Erysimum cheiri. Next base: position 6,098 of record OVAQ01002550.1, on the reverse strand, counting down.
ATCTATACTTAAAATTCCATTACTTAGAAGACCTTCACATTCGTTAGAAGCAAACAAGGCGAAATTCAACAATTTGTTTTTGATAAATAAATTCAACACTTTATATTATTATATATGTATATATAAATGCATGGTATTGTAGTTGCATGTAATATATAAATTCAACACCTTACATATACACATTAAATAATCTAGTTATGGGCATGTGAAAAGAATAAGCTAATTTGTATGTATTATAGTTGACTGTTTGCTAATTAAAAAGAAAAAAAAAGTTATCTGAGCTTCTTATCTTTTTGGTCCGGCTGGGAGGCAAATTGCCTTATAGGTTATAAAAGGTCAAGTAGGTATGTATACCGGATAAAAGATAAATAAACATAATTAATATATACTAGGACGGCAAAGAATAGAGTTGGAGATTCCGACAAGATGAGATTCAAACTCGTTTTTGTCTTAAGATCATCCCCACATAAAATCTTTTATATAAGTTTTTTTTTTTNATCTTTTTTATAAGTTTTTTTAAAAAAAATCACAGCTCGAAGATATGTTCAATTGTCTCTAGGTTTCAAAATTACAGGACGGGTTAAGGTACAATGCATCTTACGGATTTGCCTATCTGTTTCATTCCTTCATAAGACTCGTTACTCATCCTCTTCCGTGAACATGACACACGGGTTCATGGAATGAGTCGTTTACATCATATCGTTTTTGATACTCTTATGGTATGATCACATTTTAGTTAATTGCCAATGAATTGACTTGTACGAATTATTGTTTTTTTTAGCATGCATGTTATATAAGAAATAAAAGTAAATTGTTGTGGCATGATTACTGCTTGATTTCTTGTCTCTCGCTTAAAAAGTCAGAATGTACTCCATATTCATATTCCATTGAATTGGAGAATAATCGTTAGTTCTGGTCCGATATTATAATAGGATCCGATGAATGGGAATGGTTGGTAGATTTAAACTCCGAATACGACGAAAACTATACATAATTTATATACGATGGAAGAAACTAGCACTTCTCTATTACAGAATGAGACCGTTAAATTACTTTTTTTTTTTTGTAAGGGGTACTTATTTTATCATAGGTTTTAAAAGAATTAAACTTCAAACTTAATATTAATGACTTTTATTTTTTTTGGATATTGAGTCATTTGAAATGAAATCTCATGAAGTTTAGTGAATAAATTATTATAATCAAATTTCATGCTATAATGTAGAGATTTTGAAATCTATACAAATGAACTCTTAAAAATAATTTTAAATATTTAAAAAATCTATAAAATCGTTTAAAATAAATGATTGAATAACATCTCCTAAGAATTTTCGTTATACATACATGTAGTTAAGTAATAAGGGTATTCATTTCTATCTTGTTCTAGTTGACTTATAAAATAAAAAAAATACTAATAGGGAGAGTCATATTCAAGTGAGCGGATGAATACGCACAAGTGAAGGCGGGTTGGAATCCTCCATACTACGGTGTAGATAAAAAGAAATGTTTTATTTCTGTCGGTTTTTTAAACTTATAAAAAAGATTGTCTTTACTGTTCACAGATTTAGTTGTATTTACTGTTCACTTTAGTAAAAAGAAATCCTAGTTGCTCCNAGCACAGCGAGACCACACAAGTATAGTTCCAGGGAGAAACACAAGTATAGTTCATCAAATTTACTAAAATTACAACACATTTTAATAAAGTATGAGTATATGCGTGTACTCTTTTTAATATTAGAAAGATAAGTAGTGAGAGAAAAATATATAGTGTAGATGTCAAGTTGAATGCAAGAAGAAAAATGTCTGTGTAAAGTTGAGAGCAATTATATGAATTCTTTTTAAAAATTTGTGCTTATGTACTAAGTTAAAAATAGTTGATATTATATTTCTTCAATAAATAGGAAATATAGTACTCCAGTTGATCAATTAATTTACTTGACGCACACACAGTAGATATTATTTTCAATTTTTCATGGAAGAGACTAAAGAGAATGAATACTTTCACAAGAGAAGAAGTTATATTTTTGTCAAAAAAAAAAAAAAAGAGAAGAAGTTATATTTAATAATGGACCCAAATGGACCCAACCATTGAAACCCAACGCGCATTGCCCAAAGAATAGCGACTCCTCTAACCCAAGGCCCTACTTATAATTTTACATATCTAAAATCTAATTGATTGATCTAATTTATATATGATAAATTGATAAATCAGTACTGTTTTAGCCATTGGCAACATATAAATACCATACTCAAGTGGATAAAAAAATAAAAATAAAAATAAATAAATACCCTACTCACCCTCAGTTTAAATTTATACATATACATATTTATATATAGAACTCAAATTTTACTTTCAGATTACATTTTTTTTTTTTTTTTTGTCAACGATTACATATTTCTTATTATACTTTTAGAACTGAGTAATTTACCAAAATTCTTTTTAAATATCATAATTCGATATTACAGGGTTTGAGGAAATTAATTCGATATCAACTTCTCGTAAGTCAAACTAGTCCAAAAGGCACTATACAACACTTTTGAGTTTGTCTTTGAACTTACTTTTATTTGTGAGAAGATAGAGGTTTGGTGTGAGAGAGCTTTTTTCCAGAAGGCAATGCGTGACTCATGCATGATGACACGCCGACAGATACATTTTTGGTTCTCTGCATCACATATTCACCTCACAAGTTTCATGTTTTCCTTTATACACATATAGCTTAGCTTTTTTTCATTTTATATGCACTGTTTTGCACCTTGATCTAATCCATACAAAACAGGGATGATGCATACCATGACGATAATTAGTAAACCACAAATGTTTACCTGTGAATTTTTGCCGAAGGTAAATTCATATTCGAGATGTCATTATTACAGCAGCTTCCCAAGAGAATTTGTTGCAGATATCTCCAATTGCTAAATATTTGTATATTTCTTTACGCGTTATAAGATAAAGATTAGTGGGATAACGTGTTAACAAAAACTCCTTTAACTGTTAAGACTTTTAAAAAATGATACTCCGTATGTAATTATTTATAGTTCATATTTTGATGAGCGATGACCATTAACTTTTCTAGTTCTACTTTAAGGATGACACATCATCACGACGTTGTTGTATAGATCATGCTTTAATCTATAAAAGATTTGGCAATGAAATCTACTTAAATTAAGTTAATCAAGTACAGTTAAGTGTAATCCTGTACAGTTAAATTCGACGAACCAAAAAAATCTACTTTTACTCAAAGATGACCAAGAAAATATAATTCTCTATAATTTTGTCTACTATTTAGATTTTGATGACCAAGAAAATTATTTACTTTTACACAAAGATGACAAATCTGTCCAGTAAAAATTATGCTTTAATTTATAAAAAGATTTGTCCATTATTGTCCGCTGTTAAAATTTCCATTCCGAGTTTTGGATCCATCATCTTCGGACTATCGCGACAAGTCAAATGCCGTTTTCCGGTTAACTGTTTGCTTCAAATAAAAAGTAAACCGGACGGTTTGAACTTTCAATAGCGCCGCGTGAAGAAATCTGGAAAAGTCAAATGTCATTGCTTTTTGTTTTAGTCAAATGTAGTTCGTTTCCCACATCTGACTGTCACAATATTCATAAATTAATACCAAACATGTTGGTTCCTACTTCCTACTAACCAAAAAAAAAAAAGAAAAGGTTGTTTCCTTCGATTTTTCAGTTTGTGGAGTTGACTGTCGAAACTTGAAATAGTCTTTATTAATCAGGCACCGTCTCAGCCCTCTTATTAGTCACTTACCTCCACCTTTTCAATATGAATACTGTTCAAAAGCTTTGAATGGTATGTATTTNTGGGCATGTAGATTCTTATTCTTGTCTTTAATCATAACCAACAAAATAATATCAGTGGAATATTTTCCTTTAAGGCTGTTAGAATTTATNCGGCATGTAGATTCTTATTCTTCTCTTTAATCATAACCAACAAAATAAATATCAGTGGAATATTTTCCTTTAAGGCTGTTAGAATTTATTTTACGATCAAACAAGGTCGAACCATTTATTTTTAGACACAGCAAGTGTGAACAAGCTGGTATATTTGTGGTGAACCATTACTTTACTTACTTAACTGGCTCAATTTTATAATGTAAAGATAATAACAAAAACGTTTCAAATGAATATTGTGTAGATATTTCCGAAGAAGCTTAGTAGTTATAAGACTTTCTTTCTTTTTTGTCAACTAGTTAGTAGTTATAACTATCTATCTTCTTAAAGTAAACCGAAACGTGTACCATACGAGTACCATCCATGACAACGACCAGAACCACAGAAACTCTAGAATATCGTAAGGCGGCATCACTAGTAACGAAGAAAAAGCCTTCACAGCCGACCTCTTCTTTTTTTCACACAACTTGCACACGTGTATATACTAGGTCAAACCAAACGTGCCCAAATTATTCAAAAGAGCAATTACAAAAAACATTTAGATACTTTGGGATCATNTATACTAGGTCAAACCAAACGTGCCCAAATTATTGAAAAGAGCAATTACAAAAAACATTTAGATACTTTGGGATCATCACAACTTTGGTCCGCATATATTAAAAAAGAAGAAGAAAAATGAAGTAATTATCTAATCGCCACCTTCAGTCTTCACACTTTCCCACCACTTGTCACGCAACTTCCTTCTCCACACTCCACCTACTATATATTTATACACACTTTCATTTCTTATTCTTCAACAATTCATCACATTTTTCTACCTCATTACAAAAAAACCTCAATCTTCCTTCTTCTCCAGAGAAATATCATCAGTTACTTTTTTTTAAACCTAATGGCGATGGAGGCTCTCACTTCACCGAGATTAGCTTCTCCGATTCATGGTTTGTTCGAAGATTCTTCAAGCTTCCATGGCATCGAGCACTGGACCAAGGGTAAACGATCTAAGCGATCTAGATCCGATTCTCACCACCAAAACCTCACTGAGGAGGAGTATCTTGCTTTCTGCCTTATGCTTCTCGCTCGCGACGGCGAACGCAACCGTCATCAACTTCCCCCTCCTCTTCCTACGGCTGAGAAGACGGTGGAGAAGTTGAGCTACAAGTGTAGCGTCTGCGAAAAGACCTTCTCGTCTTACCAAGCTCTCGGTGGTCACAAGGCGAGCCACCGGAAAAACTTATCACAGACTCACTCCGGCGGAGGAGGAGGAGGAGATGATCAGTCCACGTCGTCCGCGACAACCACATCCGCCGTGACAACTGGAAGCGGGAAATCACATGTTTGCACGATCTGTCACAAGTCGTTTCCTTCCGGCCAAGCTCTCGGCGGACACAAGCGGTGCCACTACGAAGGAAACAACAACAACAACAACAACAGTAGTAGCGTGTCCAATTCCGAAGGAGCGGGTTCCACTAGCCACGTCAGCCACCGTGGATTTGACCTTAACATCCCTCCGATCCCGGAATTCTCGACGGTCAACGGAGATGACGAAGTGATGAGCCCTATGCCGGCAAAGAAGCCCCGGTTTGACTTTCCGGTCAAACTTGAACTTTGAGGAAATTACTTAGACGATAAGATTTGTAGTTTGCTACTGTTGAGAGAGTTCTGTAGGAATTTGTTGACTGTACATACAAATTTGGACTTTGATTGATTCCAATCCTTGTTGTTCTTTCATTTAATTAAAATTATTCAACTGATTCTTTACCACATATCTTTAATCGATACGCGTTGAGTTTCATAAAGTGATCCACCACTACAACTCTGTTTTTGGCTCTGTTTGTTAAATTATACTATAATCATATACGTACTCCTAAACAATAAGCATAATCAAGACCCTTCTAGTTTTCACTACCATCCATATGGCATACAGTAAAAACTCTATAAATTAATATTCGATAAATTAATAATCACTATAAACTAATAAATATTGCTTATCAGTGTAAAATTTGACAAAATTCGATAAGATAATAAGATAATAATTTTTTAAAAAATTCTTATGTAAAAATATGGTTCCAATAATATTATAAATTAATAATCATGTAAATTTACATATATATATATATATACATAAAAATANAAAAAATTCTTATGTAAAAATATGGTTCCAATAATATTATAAATTAATAATCATG
>OVAQ01002549.1:0-12334 GCA_900406345.1 Erysimum cheiri | reverse complement strand
TTGAACACCTTAAGTGTTGTTGGGTTATTTATGCTCTAAAAGTCCCACTTGTGCCTTTGCTTCTATTAAATGGTCAACCATTTTTTATTACTCCATAAAGTTTTTATACAATAGTAGTACTATATCTTATTTTGTCGTCATTCGAAGCGTCGGTCAAACATATTTTATTCGTTATTTTCGTATTAGAAAAATCCTGCGATTAAACGTCTTTGGAATTAAGTAAACTAGGGTCGTTATTGCTATGATTAAAATAAGGCAATGACGATTGTTTAAAGAAAATTGTGTATATACTAGTATAATATAGCATAAATATCATACTAGTATATTATGGTCGGTCCAGATTCTCATAACGAAAGATGGGCATGCAAGTTGTTTCCTCTCGATTGTCTTATCTTATTAGTTTTAATAAAGTGTTTTCTTATTACTTTAGTGAACAAGCATTTAATGAACCAAAAAATCAAAACAATTTGAGCAAAAACGAGTTTTTTTTTTTTTTAGATTAAAAGAGTTTCCTTATTTAAAAATATCTAACGTAAGAGTTGGCCATATTGTCTGTGGTCCCGACTCACGAATAAAACAGAAGATATTTTAAATATATATATTATTACAATTAAATTCGAATTAACTAGAAGTAAAAAAATATATTAACTAATTAATACTAATATGCTTAAAATCAAGGCCCATATCATCACGTTAAAGAAAGAAACGAAAAGTATACCCGAAGCTTAATAATAATGATGCTATGCGACACAAAGCCCATTAATATGCCCATTAATTTAAATAATCAAGCCCAGTTAACTCAATTTGGGTCCATATTGTCTTTCGTTTTCTTCATCTGAAAAGTGAGAGTTGACACTGTAAAACAACCATTTCTGAGATTTCGCCGGAGTTAAGGAGAGAGAGAGAGAGAGAGCGATCCAACGGTTGAGATGTTTCTACGGGCAATCGGACGGCCATTATTGGCTAAAGTGAAGCAGACGACTGGGATCGTAGGGCTTGACGTTGTCCCGAACGCGAGAGCGGTGTTGATCGATCTCTATAGCAAAACCCTAAAGGAGATCCAAGCTGTGCCGGAGGATGAAGGATACCGTAAAGCGGTGGAATCATTCACGCGCCAACGTCTCAATGTGTGCAAGGAAGAAGAAGATTGGGAGGTTATTGAGAAACGGCTTGGTTGTGGTCAGGTCGAAGAGCTTATTGAAGAGGCACGCGATGAGCTCACACTCATTGGGAAAATGATCGGTTCGTACTCTCGTCGTCTCTATGATATTTCGATTCGGTTTTGTGAATGAATCAGTGATATGTAGAATTAAACATTTTCTGATTAGATTTGAAAACAAGTTAGGGACAATTGGATTTTAGATTGATTTGTTGGCAATAATTATTCAATTGAACAATTGGCATTTCAAGAAATTGGTTTGGAAATTGAGAATCTGAATCTTGAAGCTTTGTGGATTGTTAGGTAGTAGAAACTGAACACTGAGCATTGCAAAGGTGAGCCTTTCATTGGCTATGAAGTTAGTGGAAAGAAACTATTGAGTTGGAGGCTGAAATTGAAATAGGGAATGCAAAAGTTTTGCCTTTTGTATGATGTGCTAACTTTGGCGTATGGGTGAATGGTTGCATAGTACTTAAGTTTGGAACGGTTTTTTGCTTCGATGTTTGCATAGGTGTGTGGTCATGTTCTAAATTATTGTTCTTGCGTTGCAGTTATCTCTGTATATTGGTGTTAATGCTTGTGAAAACTCTCTTTCGAATTTTCATGATCCTTTGAGCAAGGTTTCAGTGATCTTATTTCTTGGTTTTATGAATTGTTATTGTCTTTTGTAGAAGTAGCTGTTGTTTGAGCCTTGTGACATTCTATGGTTGTAATATGCTACAGCGCAGACTTTTAACGTTTTAGATTTTTTGTTTGTTTATTCTGAGTTTGCCAATTTGCAACACTACGTTCACCATGGAGTCTTAATACAATATGTTTGCATTTGCAGAATGGGACCCTTGGGGTGTTCCAGATGACTACGAGTGTGAAGTAATTGAAAACGATGCACCTATTCCAAAGCACGTTCCTCAGCACCGACCTGGTCCTCTTCCTGAAGAGTTCTACAAAACGCTTGAAGGTCTACTTTCAGAGTCCAAAGCAGAAATCCCAGCTGCTAGCTCCACCGATCCGCAGTTGAAGGAGTAACTTATCCAGTTTTACATTTTGTGTGTTTGTTGCTTTTTTGGCTAGAGTTGTTTCCGAGTCTGTGGTCAGCCTCTGAATAAAATGCTTAATAACTTTCGAAACTATAACAATGTCTTACGCGTTTCACAAATGTTTTATCATTCTTATTGAACTCTATGATAATACAAATTGTGTGTCTTCCCTTTTGCAAGAACATTCGCCATTCTTAAAGATATGTACCTGATTCCCATCTCTTACAGTTATTTTCTTATTGACTAACCGGGTCAAGATGGACACGAAATCATGGCAGTCCTTACACAGGATTTTGTTCTTAACAACATGAACCGGAGCTTGTGGTGGTGTGTAGATAAAACCAAACACAACAGCTTGTTTTGCGCTGTGAAAGCTTGCATTTTCATTACCTTGGTATGAAGAACCAAACCTTTTGATCTCTTCCTTTATTGATTCTATCTCTGCGTAAATCCCATTGGTTTTCTCCACTGTAGTTACATCCTCATTGACAAAGCTGTGAACTTTTCCTTGAACCTCCACAGTGCTCTTGCTTAGCTTCTTACTCAAACCCTTCTCGCTCATCAAATTTCGAGTCTTTTGGGCCAACTCCGGTTTTCCAGATTCGTCGTATAAGTCAGCCAAAAGAATGTAGAAGGCTGGATCATATGGTACAAGTGCTAAGCTTTGTTAGCCATATCTTCTCCTAACGACAGGTTCCCATGGTATCTACAAGCTCTTAACATTGTTTTGAAGATCAAAGCATTTGGTTTAAACTGCATTGTCTCTACAACTCCTGTTGCTTCCTCTAGCCGTCCAGCACGACCTAAGATACTAACTAGATGAACATAGTGCTCAACCTGTGGCTCAATGTTATGAATCTCCTTCATTGATTGGAAATACTCGAGACCCATTTCGGTCAATCTTCCGTTACTACAAGCAGAGAGCAATATCAGGAATGTAACTGAATCGGGCTCGGTTCCTTTCATCCTCATCTCCTCAAATGCAGATAGAGCAGATGAAATACAACCGTTTGATGCCAAAGCAGATACCACCCCATTCCAGGAAACCACATCAGGCGTAGCTATTTCTTCAAAAACTTTCTTTGCATCTTCCAAGCTACAACATTTACCGTACATGTCAATGAGACTATTCAAAACCGAAAGCGCGCCAGAAAGCCCGGATTTTACAGAGTAGCAATGAAGATGTTTCCCAGTTTCAAGAGCGCCCAAGTTGGCAGAAGCTGAGATAAACCCGGGTAAGCTTAACTGATCCATTCCGATCCCATCACCATACATATGATTGATGACACGTAGTGCCATTTCATGCTTGCCCAACTCATTAAACCTTGTTACCAAGCTCGTATATGTGATATGATCCCTCCTGTCCATCGATCTAGTCACATTCCAGGCATAGTCCACCTTACTTGAGCTGGCATATGCATTGACGAGTGAATTCCCTACTATCATTTCACCCTCTACGTGTCTTCTGAGTAGATATCCATGAATCTCTAATACCCGCCTTACAGATTTCAATTTGCTACAGGCTTGGAGAACACCAGACAGAGTAACAACATTGGGTTCTACCTCTCGTTTCATCATCTCCATCAACAGTCGAAAACAATCTTGCTCGAACCCGTGATCAACAAGACCTAAGATTAACGTTGTCCAAGAAACGATATTTGGTGAGATCATTGCTCTGAAGACTCTCGAAGCTTCTACTTCTGATGCCGAGCACTTCATATACATATCTACAAGTGCATTTCCGACATCAGTGCTGTCCTCCAAGCCGACCTTAATTGTCTGTGAGTGAATCTGCTTGCCTAAATATAGCGACCGGATAGAGGAACACAAGCTCAAGATTGCAGAGTATGTGAAATTATTTGGTTGCAAACCCAAACCTCGCATCTCAAGAAACTTAACAACAGCTTCCTTGGCTCTCATGTTTCTTACAAACCCTGATACCACAGACGTCCAAAGAAACACATCCTGTTCTCCAGTCAAATTCAATACCCTCACAGAATCTTCCATTTTAGACAACCTCGAGTAGAAATCAACAAGAAATGTCTTCAATACTACATTCAGCGGAATTCCCCGAACGATAATGTTACTATGAATCATTTGACCAAACTCCAAACCGAGGAAGGACGAGGCACCTAAAAGCTTAACAAATGTGAACTCGTTAGGAGGAACACCAGCTTTAACCATCTCAGAGTAAAACTGCAACGCCTCTTTCCATTGACGAGCTTCAACTAAAGAAGATATCATCATCGTCCACGAGATAGTATCCGCATTTTGAAGAGAACTAAACAGTTCACAAGCTTCCTTAAGTTTCCCACATTTAGAATACAAATCAGTCAAGCTGCTACCTATAACCGAGTTCCCCTCAAACCCACTCTTTACAACAGAACCATGAACTCGAGCTCCATAACTGAGATCTCTTAAACCAGCACACGATCTTATCACCGAGGAAAATGTGAATTCACTCGGAAATGTTCCCGAAGCCATCATTTCTTCGAACAACGGAACCGCTGACGCGAACTCTTGGCTCTTGGTATAAGCAGAGATCAAAACTGTCCATGCAAAAACAGTTCTTTGCGGCATTTCATCGAACAGTTTACGCGCATTCCATATACCATCGGTTTTTAAGTAAAGACTCAAAAGATTGTTGCATAAATCAAGATTCTCTAAAAGACCAAACTTGATTACAGGGCAGTGGATATGTAAACCAATGCGAGATGAACTCGATTCGCAAAAGGAGAGAATCCGAATACATGATTGGTGAAGAATACCAAATTCGTTAGTGCGAGAGATAAATGCAGAAGCTGCTGCTAATTTGCTCGTCATCATTCTTTTGAATCAAACTTTGAAGATGAAAAAGATCGAAACTTTAATGTTTTACATCGCTGTTGAGATTTTACCCTCAAACACGATTTGGTTGGAGGGAAACAAAATAATCTATATTTTAAAATATTGCAACACAGTCGGCCAATAAAACTTTAATTGTAACACTATCAGCCAAAATTATCATACAACTTATAATTTTTAAACTAAAGTTTTTATTATGTGACTGAAATTCTTATCATACTTTTAGTTGTTACAAATACTTAAAATATCCATTAAACAAAGAATTTTTTGAAAAATTAATGTAAAATGGTAACTATTTTTATTGTTAAATTATATAGTTTATTGTTTGTTTTGTTTCCAACAATTCCACAATTTATGTGTAGAGTAATCACACATTTCATTTCACTCACTAATGGCTATTCATAATTTTTATGAATTCAAAAAATAGAGAAATTTTGTTTTGTTTGATAAAAATTTGATGCATGAAATTAAAATAAGCAAGTTTACCTATGTTTTACAAAAGCCCATTCTAGAGTTTAAACCCACAGAGAGAATATAAGCCCNCCCATTCTAGAGTTTAAACCCCCAGAGAGAATATAAGCCCAAAAGACGATAGGAGGGTTTTTTTTTTTTTTTTTTTTCCTATGTTGTTCATTCATAGGAAGATTGGTAAGCAATGCAAAATCAAAGTTGTAGAGGGAACTTCGAAGTTCGAAGTTTCAGTTTAGGGAAAAACCAAAATTATATAATGTCACTAACGATCGCATTATTTTGGGAACAAAAGTCTGAGATTTTGTTCTTAGTAATCATGCACCAGTACCAGATTTATGCGTGTGAGTTGTGACAATAAAACTGATCGTTTATTTTTCGTTATATCTCAAAAAGGTACATTCTAATCGCCAATTATAAGGGTCTAGTGATGAATATCAGACCGCTCTGATGGAGAAAATATACGAACATCGGTCTACCATAAAGGACTACATTCTAATCCATTTAATCGGTTAAACTAACCATTTTTGGATTCATGTATTTTATTATTATTTTAGTTGATCCAGTAAGCTATTGAAAACTCGTTAACGGAAATCAAACAGTAACGACAAAAACAATTGTTTGGTAACAATGGGATTCAGCGAAAAGGCAGGCGTTCACGGGCGAGTAGACAACGAACAAGTCCGTGAACACAATATCATATATAAAAAATCACATATTTTGTGATGTTTATATTTACTATGCATGTGTGTATATCAATGTTTGCATGTACATTGTACTTATGGCTGCTCTTCCACTTGGAACTAAATTTCAAGGAAACAAACAAGAAAAAAGCAACATTTCATTTTGGGATGGCAACGTGACCAAAACGAAAAATCCCTACTTTTCAAATAACAGAATTTTTACACAAAAGAATTACTTGGAAAATCACGAATTCGGATGTTCTTAGAATTTGATTTTTGGTTGTCCAATTTTGCATAAAATAGCAAGGAAAAAAAAAACACTTGACATGAATACAAATTCTACTAGTTCAAAATAATTAAGAAAAAGGTTACATATCCAAATCGTCGTATGCAACTCTCTTGCATACTATTTGAATCCAAATTATAACACAAAATTAGTTCAAACCACTATACACCATGTTTTATCGAATATTCTTCATTTTTGTCGTAAAATTAGAGTAAGAAATGGTTTATTTTGAAAGAGAAGAAGATGGAGACCCGTGAAGACCAAGGTTTGTCACCAAGCTACAAGTTAACCAAAGTGACTCTTCTATGCCATGATCTATTTATCCACCTTGTCCCCACCTAAATCCTAGCCTCAGCACATACTGATTTCGTTTAAATTCTCTATATAAAGAAGTGTATATATATACCATTTCTTTTGGTTACTTAGATCTGTAAACGAGTAACTAACCCATGATATTCGATCTCCATATATATACGATAGTGATTAGAATTATGTCTAGTTATAACAAACTATTACATACTTGGGAAAATATTATGTATTTCCTCACAACCACAACTTTATTCGAACTAGTACTTAAGCTAGTGTTGGTGGGTCGATCAATGGACTGTGGTACTTATTTCGTTTTTTGTGATAGAGAATAAACCGTGCCCACATCCTACGTACTATTGACATTTTCTCCCTTTCTATATCAAAGGTTTAACCTTCTGGATCCAAAATGTGATGTACATACATAATTAATTATGAGTGAAATTCGTTCCCAAGATTTTTCTTTAAATAATGCATTCGACATGTATACAAAACGTGGAATTTGACCTCTCATCTCTTGTATGTGACATGTCTCCACATAAGGAACACTTAGTTTACATTGAGAGGTCAAAAGAAAGGAATATGTTGAATAATTGATCCCGAATTTGGATTTCTACGAAAGATTTTATAATAGTTCCAAGAGATTAATGATCGATGCGGAGATATTTTGTTAAGTTTAATTGGGTATCACAGTATGAACTATGAAGAAATAAATTTACAAAGAAAATTAATTAAGCGAAAGAAAAATAGTTATCTCTTGGAACCTGAAACCCTTCTAAGGAGAGCAAGAAAACACAACACACGGTAAAGTACGAAGAACCCTAACAAAACATAAACATTAAACCACCTCTGCTTCTCATGAAGTCCTTTCTTCTTCAACACGTCACCTCCAGTAACCACGCAGATCCTCGTTTGAGCTTCCTCCAACCAGACCAAACACTTAGATGCCAAGCACGAGTACTCGTTTATCAGAAGTGCATCCAATGCATACTTATACATTGAGAAGAAGTACATGAAAAGCCAGTACTTGGGAAGACTTTCCTTGGAAATGAAGTAACCCGAGAACAAGAAGAAAGCCGCTAGAAGAACCGTCACAAGAGAGGTTCCCGCAATGTAATTTGGGGCAAGAGAGCTCAAGAAGAGAACAAAAGAGTTCGCCATTAGGAGAATGATCCATATCACGAGAACGAAGTATCCAAAAGCTTGCCACGTGGGGCAAAGACCAATGAGGAAATAGACCGAAACAGAGTAAATGATTGAGATAACGAACAAGTAGGGCAAGAAGACGAATGTGTTGGCGAGAATATGAGAGGAGAGTCTGTACACGCCACTCGAAGTTTCTCTGAGAAGAATTGGACGCTCATTAATGAAGATTGGGAGAGTTTCGGTTGTTGAAGAGAGAAGGAATGTTAGTGTGAAGGCGAAAAGGCCGAATCTCTTCTCGATTCCTTCTTTTCCGATTCCAATGTTGATGTAGATAGTTCCTAGGACCAGACCAACTACAAGGGCTTCTAATGCATTGGTCAGAAGCAGCTGTCTTGTCCGGTAAATGATCTTCCAGAATCTTCTCGAAAGAAGGCTTATCTCGGTGATTCTTGATGTTCTATATCGAACAGTACTCTGTTTGTCTCTCTGTTTCCGGTTATCGGTCAAAGGGAGCGCGATAACGTCAGTGTTTCCGTCGGATTCTCGGAGTTCTTGAAGTATTTCCATGGCGTACTCCAGAGAATTAAGCTGCGGAGGGACGGTGAATCCCTTGGAGAGCAAGAAACCTTCGAGGGAGTCAAGCCTTCCATGGTACGCAACAGTTCCTTTCGAAAGAAGTAACAACCGATCGATGATAGAGAGAATCTTGAAGCTAGGCTGATGAATGGACAATATCACGGTTCGTTGTCTTGACACAGCGATGGATTTGAGGATGTGAACAACATCGAAAGCGGATTTACTATCTAAACCTGAAGTGGGTTCGTCGAGGAGGAGAAAGCAAGGGTCGTGAAGTAGGCTTAAACCTATAGAGACTCTTCTTCTTTCGCCACCAGATAAGCCCTGAGCGAGTCTTGTGTCGGCAAGATGTGTTAGGTTAAGTTCTGAGAGAAGAGAGGTCACGGTTTGAGAGACATTTGATGGGTTTGGCAGCAAGAGACGAGCAGCGAAAGAGAAGGTCTCAGAGACGGTGAGGAGAGGGAAGAAAGAGTCATGTTGAGGAACGTAAGAGGATATTTTGCGATAAGAGGAAGGGTTAATGGGAATGGAGTTAAGAAGGATTGAGCCGGAGGTTGGGGATGTTTTAGAGGCGAGAATGTCGAGAAGAGTTGATTTGCCGGCGCCGGAAGGGCCAACGACGGCGAGGATCTCGGTGGGATGAGCAGTGAGAGTGATGTTGCGGAGGATAAAGGATGGTGGCTCAGTCACCGGGAAGCCGAGGAGAGAGAGAGAGGTTTTAGGTTTGGTGTAGGAGATTGAAGAAGTGGTTAGTGTGTAGGCCGCCGTCTCCGGCGGAGGCGTCGGAGGATTATCCATATAGTTGTAACTTGTAAGAGTTAAAGAAGTTGAAGAGTAGTGTAGTGAATTAGATTTTTATATAATATGTTTTTATTTGGTCTTGTGATGATGGTATTTTGGAGTTTAATGTTGTAACTTGTAAGCCAAAAAGTTTACTTTTTTAGGGTTTTTTCTTTCCTTTAAATTTGTTTACTTTTTTTTTTTCTTGAAGTACAGTTTTGGATTTTTGCAGTCTTTTGTGTTTATCCTTCTTAGATGTATATGAATACTATTAAGTTTCATGGGACCGTTTTGCTTATAACAAAAGTTTAAAATCTAATAAAGTTGGTGTGTGTCGGTCTTCAGAAATCTTGCTTAGTTTTTAGTTTTAGTCAAATTAATATCATGCTATTTTATATATTGATTTAGTTTCATTGGATGTCTTAGCTAGTAATACTTTTTTGAAAAATAAATTAATACTATTGTATATTGTACATGACTATTTCACTTTTATACCAAAGAAATGATTCAACAGCTTTTAGAGATTCTCTTCGGAGAAATGAAATGCTTAAAACTTGAAACCCTCAGTTGGCTGCAATGTAACCAAAAGTCCAAAACAATGCAGAAGAAAATAATAAATATATCGAGTTGCAGACAGAAATAGAAAATTAGCGATATATCCAAAGAGTCGACAGATTAATAAGTATGAATAGATCCAAAATTTGACAAATGGAAAAAAAAAGGAATAAAGCCAAAAACGAGTTAAAAGTTAAAACATGTGGACACAAAAATTTAAACATGCAACATTATATTTTCATATATACTCAAATCATATGCTAGCAGCCATAGATAATATTATTGATGTGATTAATGATGTGAAACATAGAAGAAAATTACAAAGGAGAACGGATTGTAAGAAGTTCACGGGCCTACTGTTTTTCTATCACATTTCTCCTCTATTATTGTTTTTCCAATCCGTGAACTCTGTCTTAGCACGCACATCGGAATATATTTTTGTTAAGACATTTGGTGGAAAAACTAATCAAATTAATATCTATAAGGTCAAGTAAATAAAATGAATGACATTTTCAAAACTAAAATACTTGTATGCATTCAAGCGAAATTGTGTGATTTAGTAAAACAATGTGACATTTTGTAAGCGTGTCAATGAGTGAAATTAACAATAGTGTATCATGAATATATGCACGACTTCATGTTTTTTCCACAAAATAGCGTGATATCGAGTGAGAGAACATATGATTTGTTTTAATCACACTCAAAATCTAATAATTTAAGGGTATCTTGGATTCAATATCAAAAGGTTTAGTTTTTGTTTTTGGTATTTTGATATATCTTGTAAAAAACAAAAAGTTCACTGGTGATAATTTATTAGTACTAAAAATGTGTTACATAAATCTATTACAAAACAGTATAAATTACTAGCTAGGGTAGTTCTCTTCGTCAAAAAGAAAAAAAAAAAATTAGGGTAGTTTCTCCGTCAAAGACTCAAATTTATGACTTCTTTTATTTGGTCTACTCCAATCGTCCTTATTTTAAGCATTTGTTACTCTAAAAATAAGTAGATATGTAAATATGTCGAGACCATTTTGGTTTTAGTATTGATGTTTTGCCTTAGTTGCACTGCTGATCTGGCCTCACTAATAAGCTATTGAACATTGATGATTTACAATAAAATACTCCCTTGATGTTTTAGATTTTGCACATATGTTAAGAAAGAATTAAATTTAAATTATTAATTGATATAAGATTGTTTTATGATAGAAAGAGAAAATATAGACCATTACTTATTATGATATGTGGTAAAAAGCAAAAGTTAAAAAAGTTAGTATGAGTTTTTTAATCTAAAAAATCAATCTTTTTTAAAAACAAGGCAAAAACTCAGAAAATCAATCTTTAAAAAACAGAGGGAGTATGATTGATACATGTAATACAGTTGTTTGTATTTTTTTTTTTGGGCAAACAAAAAAAAAATAACAAAATTTTGTTACATAGTTCGATAGGGTGTAAAATCAACTTTTGTGAAATTGAGTTCCTCAAAATTGTTGGTTGCATTCGCTCTTACCATTTTTATTTTTGTTTCATCTATTCATTGCCGAACAAATGATCTTATTTCTGGTATCCATCTATTTTCATTGTTTACAAATTTACGTTATTTTGGATATATATCTTTTTAAAACACTCTAATTTAGCATATATTATCTATCAAACTTACATTTCAAATGACTTCAAATCTTTGTTATTTTACATTTTCTGTGAGTATAAAGACTCCTGTCTAGAAAAGACATAGAAACTAAGAACAAAATTAAGTCGTTTCTGTAATACTAACATACACTATTTTAATTCAAAGAATCTTGAAATACCTTTCTCTGATAGCTTAGCATTTGAGGTATATGATCCTTAAGAACTCGATCTATATGGAGTATATGATCCTTTGATCATGCTCTTATATTCAAACAACTTAAATCATAAACCGAATGCTAAAAGGAAAACACTTTAACATAGAAGAAAACATGAAAACCAAATTCAAAAAGTAAAACACTACCAAAACTAATTAATTAAAACCTCCTAACCGTACCCTAATAAACCTAACGATAGCTAGTCTCGTATCGCTTTGGTCTTCTCCAAATAAAAATTGTAAAAGTCAAATTAGCAACGGACTAGGCATGAGGCCCCGATTGGGTTCGGTTTGGTATCGATTCGGGTTCGGATTTTGAAATATCGAAGTTTTAATCCCATTTGGATATTTTGAAAATTCGGTTCGGTATCGGTTCGGGTGTATTCGGGTTCTGTTCGAGGTTTATTACAACTGCTAAACCCGATTAACCCCGTAATAACTTCGGGTTTTATAATAATTTGGATAGTTATACTCATTGGTTCATATCGGGTTTGATTTTTTTTATCCATATATATTCAAATCTACCCGAATTGTTCAAAAATACCCAAAAAATATTTATAAAACAAAAACTAAAACGTCGACTACTTTTTACTTAAATATACCCAAAAATACTTGTTTAATCGTGGTGAATCTGAAGTAGAACCCGAAACAGTT
>OVAQ01002548.1:0-12338 GCA_900406345.1 Erysimum cheiri | reverse complement strand
TTGCTTAATTGTTTATGATTATGCTGATTTTTTTTTTGACAAGTTTATGATTGTGCTGATTTGATATGTGTTGTTTTAATCTTTAGAAAAACTTGTATTCTAAAAAAAATTTATATTGGAAAGGCCCCAATTTCAAACTTGCCTTAAGCCCCGATGAACCTAAGCACGGCACTGAATATACATGAGAGGAAAACCGACAAGAACTTCGTATAAAAGGAGGACACAACTAGACTGAAGCGAAAACACAAACTAGATTCCTCAAACACAAACTAGATTCCTCAAACACAAAAAAAGAAAAAGTTAAAAAAATGGTTTCCAACATTGACAAGGCTGTGGAAGCACTCCTCCGTGGCCAAGGATGTGCTAACAGCCTCAAGTTTATCCTCGAAAACTACGAAATAAGCTCAGTTTTAACAGAACCACTCATCAACACCATTCTTGATTCTTTCTCACTTGCTCTGTCTTTTGTGGATTCTCCTAATCGTCCACCACACCATGAGTCTTCTTCTCAATACATGGCAAGTCCGGTTCCTCGGAGATCATCAAAGAAGTAAGTTACCAACAAAAATCTAATCTCAAATTACATATGTTGTATGCAAAGTTAATTTAATAAGTTAAGTAGCACATGTTTCTATATGTCACTTTGTCATATATCTTCTATAACTTTCTATGCAAGTTTCTTCTATATTTTTGATCATTGCTATTGTGCAACATTCGCAGAAAATTTTGTGGAGCAGAAGGTTTAGCGAATTACAAAGACGATTCCCCGAATCCGTGCCCCAATGATGGCTTTGCCTGGAGAAAATATGGACAAAAAAAGATCAAAAACTCACCGTACCAAAGGTTAGTTAATTAGGTAAACTAGAAAAACAGAGGCATGTTATTACAAAAACAAACTGAATTGTCTTCTTTGTTCTATGAAAGACATGTAAATAGAGTAACGATAAATAAAAATGCGATATTTACAGGTGTTACTATCGGTGTACCTATGCAAAAGACCAAAACTGCAATGCTACAAAGCAGGTGCAACAGATCAAAGACAATCCTCCAGTGTACAGAACCACTTATCTGGAAAAACATGTGTGTAAGGATACATACGGTTCTGAAATGATCCAATTTGACCAAGTTGTATTTGAACCGGTTACAATTGACCACCAAGCAATTGCCATGGAGGACAAAGCCACAGACCATATCATGAACCAAGAATGTGATATTAATGATTATTTGGTGGATCAGGATCCATTTTGGGCGAATCAATTTCCCTCATTTCCATCGGGTGACACAATTAATGTTCTTGGACAACATTGGTCCTTTTAATTAGAACCATATCCAGGTCTGAAAAATAAATTTATTATGCTATTTTTATGTTTTCATAGTGGAGATTGATTGATTCTTCACTTCTTTTCAGGTTCATGTTTTGTAAAATCTTTTTTTTGGTATCATTGTTAAATAATGTTTTGTAATTTAGTTTCATATGCTTAAAATGTACGGTGTATTTTTGTGTAAGAGAAAGAAGTTAATGTGATGTATGCCAATCATGCGGTTACTAATGCAATGCGAATTGTGGTTGCCACTTTCCAAATAATAATTATAAACTTAAGAAAAAGAAGGGAAATTGCATTTTCCCACCAAAAAAAAAAAAGAAGGGAAATTGCATTTGATGACATGAGAATATGAGATGAATAAAAAATGAAGTCTTTTCTCATGTGAAACCGTTTCGTGTTTGGTGTAAAAAAAAAAATTGTTTTACTCTGAACTTTTGATGAATGAAACATGACAAAAAAAAAAGAAGAAACATCTAGAGTTAAAAAAAAAAAAAAAAAAAACGTTTCATGTGTACTATACATATGTAAAAGTCGATTATACCCCTATGGTGAGAGAGGAGCAAAACAATATGGGAATATTTTCGTTGTAGATTGTAAAAGTCGACAACAAGCTCCTTGCAACAACATCACTCAAACAGAGTGAAAATTTTGGGAGAAAAATATACAAGATTCATTGGAGGCATGAATATTAAAGAAGTTAATCCAAACTGCCACAAAGGAAATAAAACAATTTTCATATGTTCAATACCTGAAATAAAATCGGGGGAATGACTGCATATTGTAATTTGTAGTAAGGGATCACACAAATGCTAGAAATTTGCCAATGATGGACATATGTAAATACAATCCAAGCAAAATGATGAAACTATAGGGATGGAAGAAATACAGAACAGATGCATAACTTGGTTACACGGAAGAGGGAAAGAGCGAGGTGATAGGAACCGAGCAAGCCGCTCTAAACTCTACTGTTTAGGTTGCAGAGTACACGATAGAGAAGCAAAGGGAAGAGTGGAAAATAGCAGATATTTGGATAAATTAATCAAACCAAATGTTACAATTACGAACATCCACATCGACTGTCCTAGAAAAGTACTATTGCAAACGTCCTCGCTAAAATAAATTATCAATTCATGAAAATTCTTGTTTATTTGAACAATTATTCTGCCATTTTCGTTAGGCAATTTTCCTAAACGAAAATGTTAATGTGTTATCTTGAATTGCAGTATTTACTTTGGATTGGACATGATAAAAGAAAACACAGTTTGTGATTTTGTGAACTTTTTATGAATATAATGATGATTTTTTATTAGGAGATTGATGAGATTGGCCGAACCGAATCAAGATCGATGGAGATTACGAACCGAGGTCGAGATTTGATAATGGAAATATTGTGGATTTGTCGATATCTCATATTAGAAAATTTAGTATTATCTCTAAATATATTATTTACATTTATGTTTATCCTAAATTAGGAAATTAGGTTTAGATATTTTTCTATATGAACAAATGTAACTTATAACATTATTTACATGACCGTCTAATATAATTATTTCTTACACTTTTGTGTTGTTACTCTCATCAAATTTATCATTTTTTTTAAATAGATAGAGGAAGACATTCTTGAAGAGTTTGAACTTTTAATGGGTAGAGAAAAGATAAATTTAAACTGTGATACACTTAAAGGTGTTACTATCGGTGTGCCTATGCGAAAGACCAAAACTGTACAAAAACTAACGGATCATCAGCTAAACACATTATGCAGACAACAACACAACTGAAATGTTTCGATTTTCCAAAATGATTTTGCATAAATTTTTTTTTTTGATAAATCCTATCAGTTGATCCGGTTACCTGAGCTCTGGTTCAACGGACCCTTGCATGGACATTTGAACTAATCGGAATTTCTAGAGATGGAAAAGACAACAACAAAGCTGACAAAATGCAGATAAAATTAGGCCAAATCGAATTGAACAGAACAAATACCAACAGAAGTATCTCCTAGGGTCCTTTTGGACATCAATGTAACATATGAGCTGACTTCAATGCAGCTGGGTACATGGTGGACATGAGCCATAAGCTTGGATTAGCGGTCAAACAGTGCTTAAACTTTTTAAAAAATATAAAGTCCTAAAAGTGTGATTGGTAAATTTTTGGCTTTTAAAACTTTAAAATAAATTTAAAGTCCTCAAACTCTTTGTCAATCACCCCTATAAGGAGTTAAAAGAATTAGAAATTGACTTAGTCCAACTACTTTGAGTTTGGTTTCTCTTACACGTGTGCTCCTTATTCACGTCCTTGATGATTGTACTACTTCGCATCACGGGTGACGTACAAAAATTGACGTTGTAATTTGATTTTAATCATAGACTTATAAAGGCCAATAAAATTAGGCCAAATCGAATTGAAACAGAAGTATCTCTTAGGGTCCTTTCGGACATCAACGAAACATATGAAGTAACTTCAATGCAGCATGGGTACATGGTGGACATGAGCCATAGCTTGGATCAGCAGTCAAACGTGTGCATAGCTTAAAACAATTTTAGCAACAATGCATACTTTTGTGTCAATTCTACTAGATACAATTACAAGAAAGAAGTTAAATACCTTACTCTAGTTTTCGTATTCTCGTCAACACAACAAATTCACATGCATGATCTGATAAAAATATGATTGAGTGACCAGATACCAAATGAACTTAGGTAGCCTAGTCATGGATATTATCCATTCTAAAATATAGACAAGGCCCAAAGAACAAACATACAAAACAAAAGTATAAGATGTTCAGAAAACTTATTTGGGTTTCTAATAAATTTTGGCATTTAAATTTATGGCTAAATGAAAAGGTTGGGTATTGTTTTGGCTATTTTCTTCGAATAAATTTGTTTTTAAGTAGTCAAATGCATAAGGATTTGTTTGGCATTTCAATTGAGAAAAAGATTAGTATATTAGCATTTCAATTGAGAAATGTATACTTATTTAATAATATTTCGCCCAAACACATTTAGTGATAAGATTTCTTATCTCTTCTTTCTCAGATTAGAGACAAGAAACATTGAATAATAAACTACTCCCCTTTTTAAAATCTTGACTACTATATAGTTTATTGGTTTGGGACATCACAAAACTTTTGTAGACTTTTATCCATTTTTCATTTGATTTTTAATAAAAAATGGATAACTTACTTTTTTATAGGGCCTACATTTTTGGATTATTTGATGGATTTATCATTTATGATTATGACATCTTTTTGGTCCTCATGTCAGTTGTACTATGTTTACTTTGTATATATAGAAATAATTCTTCTTAAGGAATAAAAAAAAGTCTGATAAGAAAATAAATCAAAAGATATGCTGATGTTGTTAGCTTTTTATAACAAAAACAAAAACTGATTTTGTTATTATATACTAGTATTGATGATATGATCAGGTGATGTATGATTTAACTTTTGTTTACATTTCATCAATTCCAGTAAAAAATCATTTTAAATAACAAATTCAGTTGACCAAATTTACAACCCAATTAAATAGTAATTCAAGATAAATAGTTATTCGATTTCAAAGAATATGAGTCATAAGTTATGACGGGTGTGAATGTGTGATCTTCTCCATAGTGGTGGTGAGAAAGTATTCAAAACGTAAGAGAAATTATAATTGTCTACATATGAATATATGATCACATTTAAAAACGTCTCCTTGTTTCAACTCATCGACTAAAATTATAGTAAGTTTTATCGATACTATGACCGCCGTCAAATTAAAAAACAAAATACTATGACCGTTCACGATGACGTACCTATTGTACAACGTCGGTATGACTATAAATCTCATGTTGTCCAAGAAGTTTTGTTTTCTATACAAACACATGCAAAGACAAAGAAACTCAAACTAGAATCGACAAACACAAAAGAATGTTTTCTAGCATTGATCACAATATGCTGTGGTAGCAATCCTCCGTGGCCAAGAATGCGCAAACAGACTCAAAGCGCTCCTCGAAAGCCGCGAAATAAGTTCAGTTTCAGTAGAGCCACTCATCAACACCATTCTTGATTCTTTCTCGCTAGCTCTAACTTTAGTGGATTCACCTAATCCTCCAATACACCATGAGTCTTCCTTTCAAAACATGGCAGATCTTGGAAATTATAGTTCATCAAAGAAGTATAATTTCCAACAAAAATAACTAAACTCTCATTGCATATACAAAAGTTCATGAGTTTCTAAATCAAAATCAAGTAAAGTAGCACATGGTTTATATTATGTTATGTCTCATACGATGCAATTATCTACTATATTTTTGATCAATCCTCAAATACAACATTATAGGAAGATTTGCAGAATAGAAGTTTTAAAGAGTTACAGAGATGATTCTCCAACTCCACGCCCCGATGATGGCTTCACCTGGAGGAAATATGGACAAAAAACCATCAAAACCTCTAAGCACCAAAGGTTAGTTAATTAAAGAGACTAAAAAAAAAGAGCCTTCTTACCAAAACAAAGTGAATGCTCTTCTCTGTTATATGATAGACATTTGAATAGAGTGGTTGTTATTTATGTATTTTGGGGGGGCGATAAATTAAAGTGCGATATTTACAGGTCACACTATAGGTGTACCTATGCAAAAGACCATAACTGCAATGCTACAAAGCGGGTGCAGATGATCCAAGACAGTCCTCCAGTTTACAGAACCTTTTATGTGGGACAACATGTGTGTAAGGCTCCAGCTTTTGCAGTTCATGATGATACATACGGTTCTGAAATGATACAATTCGACCAAGTTGTGTCTGAATCAGTTATGCCTACGATTAACCACCAAGCAATTACCATGGAGGATGAAGCCACAGACCATACCATGAACCAAGAATGTGATATTAATGATTTTTTGGTGGATTATGACCACTTTTTGGCGAATCAATTTCCACCATTTTTATGGGAAGACCCGATGTTTTTTTAAAAACATTGTTGATTTTTATTAGAACCCTTTCCATGTTCGAACAAGAAATCTATCAAGCCTTTTAAGTTCTCATGGTGGAGATTGATTGATTCTTCACTTCTTTTCATGTTCATGTTTTGTAATTTAGATTCATATGTATCACCTTTTTTGTTTGTGTAACCATTGATGTATGTTTGCGGTTATTCAAAAAATGAAAGAAAAGAATTGTATTCATCATGATAAATAATTGATAAAGATCTTAGAGATCGCTGGTTCGAGTGATACTTAGGAGAAAACCATATTAAATATTTTGGTCTCTGGTCTGAGAAGATGTATGGATCTAGATTTAGAACTTCTTAGTAATTAAAAAAAAAAATGAAAATGTTTTATCTTGAGCAAGAGCACTTCCACCAAATTGAAGAGAGACAAAAGACTAAGCTTAAACCAAACTAAAAAGTAAAACGTAAAAATAAATCACTTTGGTTGAATACTATTAGCATCTTTCCATTTTCTTTACCACCATTTTCTTCAAATTAGCGATTTCGTTCATACATCTCTTTCATCTATATTATCACTGGTAATTCATTTAGTCAACACTTTAATTTTACGAAGAAAGCTATGTAAGACAACATCATATATGCAAGAACTAATTCTTTGGATTTTGATAGAAAAAGACAAGAGAAAGTTTTTAAATCAAAACCAAGATTTTAATATACCAATAATTATCTCGATAATAGTTTCTAGAGGATTCTTGTATGCATCATTAAATTTAAGTGTGTTTTATTTTTCAAATTTAATCAACTATCACATAAATTTTGTGAAATTTATTTTATCTAATTATATTACTATTTTGTCAAAAACTTGTACTAAAGTATATATATAAAGTAAAAAATGTTGTAGGTCTCAAAGTGTTATAAGATTTCAAAAGAAAATCGTATTCGTTTTATTTAATATGAATCTTGAATTTGTAAATAATATTATATTTAAAATCTAGCATATACTCCTATCAAACTAATTGCGTCCACTGGTAACTTCTAATTGGCTATGAAGACTAATTAGTCAAAAATGGTTTGCGCATCTTTCATGGACCTAAACAAGGGGACACAATCAGAATCAACCTATGATTAGTTTAATTATGAAAAGATTATGACGACTTTATACTCTCATGCATCTCTCTACCTCTTTTGACTCTTTCTTTCATCCGCACGTACAGAGAAAATTCATTAGAACGAAAGAACAAAAACCAAATGACGTAGTGGGAACATAACAGGGAATAATGACGGAAATATTACGTAATAACGGGAACAACAAAAAAACATGACGTAATGACCTAAACATGGAGAGATACTTAGGTTCATCCATGGGGTGAACCTTTAAATTCACCAAACATATCATATCCAATAGTTTTGCCATGTTAGATTACTAATACAAGAGAATTAAAAAAAAAAAAAAAAACAGAATTAAAAAAAAAAAAAGAAATCAGAAAATAGGTTTAGGGTTTAGGGCCACATCATGCTATATTTAAAAATAAGTCAAAATTAAAATTAAAAAAAAAAACAAAATAGATTATGGAAACAAAGTCTGTATATATATAACAACTATTTAACAAACTTAAACCGATATATAATTTTGTTTTAATTGTAAAATCAAAACCCTAACCACTTATTTGTTAACCCAAACCGATATCTAATTTCGTTTTAATTATAAAATCTAAACCCTAACCACTCAATTGTCAATCCAAACCGATATCTAATTTCGTTTGAATTGTAAAATCTAAACCCTAACCACTCATTTGTCAACCCAAACTGATATCTAATTTCGTTTTAATTGTAAAATCTAAACCCTAACCACTCTTTTGTCAACCTAAATCGATATCTAATTTCGCTTTAATTGTAAAATCTAAACCCTAACAACTCTTTTGTCAACCCAAACCGATATCTAATTTCGTTATTTCCTTCTTTTTTTTTAATTCTGTTTTTTTTTTAAATTTTTTTTTTTTTAATTATCTTGTATTAGTAATATGACATGGCAAAACTATTGGTTATGATATGTTTGGTGAATTTAAAGATTCACCCCTGGGGTGAACCTAAGTATCGTTCCTAAACATGAGTGGACATATCATTTTAATAACTTTTTTTTTTATCATTTTAATAATTTTATTTTCATGTATCATACATATTTTGACATACCATACATATTTTACTATATTCTCATTTATAGTCATAAAATCAAATTAGCATTAAACCCTCGTTTTCTCATTTTTCAACATATTAATTTTGGGGTTTTTCTTTTAAAAAATACATCTGATATATTATACACAATTCCTTTAGTATAAATAAATATGTTTAAAAAGATATATACATGATTTTAGTAGTGTATAAATTGACAAAGATTTTTTTTTTGTTCACCAAAAAAGATTAGTATTTTAAGTTGAGGGTTTCTTAAGATTTGGCGCCTATTACTTTTAGTACTTAAATTCTGAAAAAACTATGTCTTTATAGAACAATCACGCAACTACTAACATTTGTTAATGTGTTTGAAGTAGAAAATTGTTAAGTAGCTTGTAATTAAATTCATTTCATGAATTTCTTATTAGTTAACCATGTAAAGACCATGAAAAGACCATGGTCTTTTAAAGGCATCACGAAAATAAAAACGGAAGGAGTGAAAGTGACTTGTCGATTTGAGTTAGGTAGTTTGGAGTTTGGACTTCTCATCTCTCTTTCTTTTTGTGGTTTCGTCTTCTTCTCTCTCTTCCCTCCTTCCGTTGTCTCGAGTGAAAGACCTGACTATTAAACATAATGACGTAATGTCAATCTATTAAACATGTTTTATGTGTATATAAATCTCATACTGTATTTGGAAGGAAAACAAAGAAAAGAAGAAGATTTCTTTAATGTTGTTGACGTTTTCTACCTTTAACTTTTTTTTTTAACTTAGTTTCCATTAATCAAAAGATACAGAGCCAAAAGCCCAGCAACGAGATTGCATAGAGGGCAGGTGGATGGCGCTTGTAAACCCCATGAAAGCAACCTATCTCGAGTGTGGAGCCGGTTCCAAGCAGCAACCCACGTTATGAAAGCGTGCTTGGGAATCCTATTCGTGAACCAAACTGAACTGTGCCACTGAACAGAAGGCCCATTAGGATTTAAAGCTGACCATGTTCTAGCTGTAGAAAAGGAGTTTGTAGGGGCATGGTCATCCGGCTTCCAAAGGTAAGTATCATCAGCTTCGCTTTCAATGATTGGAAGAGCTGGTGGAAGAGCATTCTTAATGGTGAGGATGAGTGGATTTCTGCTGCGAGACGATGAAATCAACCAATCATCACCTCTAATACCATCTCTTACCACTGCATTCAATGGCAAGCCAACCATTCTAGGTCCCATCGTTCCAGTTATGGTTATAAGAGGGCCTAGACCTGTCCAATTATCATTCCAAAAGCTGGCTGTGATCCCTGAGTTGACTTCACAAACCAAAAATGGTCTAGCCACAGGCCTGAGTTTGCATAATTACTTCCTGAGGTAGATGGGTTTAACTCCCAAAAGTTTCTATTCCGTATGAGATGCAGCCTCATCCAAGACACCCATAGTGAACCAGCAGCTGAGAACAATAACCAGATGAGTTTGAGGCCAAGCACTTTGTTCCAGGAAGTCAATCTTCTGAGCCCCAAACCGCCACATTCCTTTGAGGAGCATACAATGTCCCAAGATATGTTTGCCCCTCTAGCAGAATCAGGAGATCCCTTCCATAGGAAAGCATTGCACATTTGTTCAAGCTTGAGGAGACATTGATTTGGAAGAATAAATATAGATGCCCAAAATGTGATAGTAGAGTATATGACAGATTTGAGAAGCTGGAGACGACCGCAAAGGAAAGATGTCTCGCTGCCCAGGAGGTGAATCTCATACTTATCTTGTCAAGGAGAGGCTGAAAGTCTTGGTACACCCAACTAGCGGACTGGTAAAGAGCCATGAGTGATACCAAAAGATGCAGACAAGGTTCGGCAGCGCTCAAAATCACCACCATCAAGTAGTAACGCTGATTTCTGTCTATTAATACCAAGTCCAGACCCCCGCTTAAAATCATCAAGGATGCCTAGAATTCCCGCTATTGAGGGCTCAGAGCCATCAAAGAAAATCAGGATGTCATCGGCGAAACTGAGATGCGTCACTAAGGGAGCTAAGCACTGCGGGTGGGGCTGAAATATGTTGTTAACAGCTCCCCTATCTAGTGATCTGGCCAATATGTCCATTACCAATACGAAGAGATGGGAAGACATGGGGTCTCCCTGACGAATGCCCTTTTTCCCTTGAAAGTGACCTATTAACTCACCATTAAAAGCAATGCTGTAAGAGGGTGAAGAGATGCAAACCCTTATCCAGTTGATGAAAATCTGAGGTAGTTCCAAGGCTGTCAATATATTGAGGAGAAACTCCCAGTTGACATTGTCATAGGCCTTAGAGAGATCAACCTGGAGACATCCTCTTGAACAGTCACCTTCAACATGAAAATTCTCCACTAGTTCCGAGGCTAAGAGAACATTTTCACACAGTAACCTCCCTTTAATGAACCCAACTTGATTTCCTTGGACTGCCTGAGAGATGAACAGCTTGAGTCTATTAGATATGAGGCGGGTGATTACCTTATACACTGTATTACAGCAAGCAACCGGCCGGAACTGAGTTAAATTATCAGCACCAGTGACTTTGGGGATGAGAGTAATCGCAGTTGCATTAAACTTCTTGAGCAAATGTCCAGTCCTGAAGAACTCAGTCACTGCTGCAATGGTGCTATCCTTAACAACTTACAACTGGCCAAGCTTCCCAAAAGAATTCCACTGGAAACCCATCCGGTCCTGGAGCCTTGTTTCTCGGCATTGAGAAGATGGTTCTAGTGATTTCCTCCTCAGTAGGTATGGCTGCCACTTTAATAGCTAAAGCAGGGTCACATCTGAATGGGTGCAGATTGCGGATATGATCCACTGAGAAGGGGCTGGTAGAGTCACTGCGAGAACCAAGAAGGTGAGTATAGTAAGTCACTATCATTTCTTTGAGCTGGTCCACATTCTCCACTCTTTCTCCATTCTCTCCTCTAAGGTATCTGATGAGGTTTTTAGCTTGGTTTGCAATAACAGCCCTGTGAAAGAACCTTGTATTTGCATCCCCTTCTTTGAGCCACCTGATCCGAGATTTCTACCTTTAATTTGGTTGTGGATGATATTTAAAATTTAAATCTAAAAATACGTACATAACCCTTTTTTTTTATTTCATGAGTCAGCTCGAACATTGCTGCTTGTTAATGTGAATGATTCATCTCAGTTGACAAAAAAAAAAAAAAAAATTATTATTAGTTAATTTTTTTTTTTTGAACACCATATTATTAGTTAATTATGAGAAGATTGTTTGGATAGGAAAAATGATGAGTTTATCTCTCTGCCTGTTTTGTCTTTTTTTCTCTCTCTTTCGTCCACTCAGCACATGCATGAGAAATAGATAAAAGTGGCGTGATGTGTTTCTATTAAACAAACAACGTAAGACAATGTCTAAGGAAGGAACCAAAAAGGATATTTGGAATATGCACTTTTATTAGGTGTAATTTTTTGTGATAAGTTTTGGACATTTCTACCATATTTTGGCACCGGAATAATGCAGCTACTAATTCCAAAGAGAAAAAGTGGATTTATTTTTGGTTGTTTTCTTTTCTTTACATTTATGATCTTAATAGGTATATTTTAGTATCATACATATTTCGATGAACATCGTAAAACGGATGAATTCTCCTAAAATTATATTAAACCGTGATGTAAAAAAAAACGCATATAGTTATGTACATCTATTAGTTTTGACAAAATTTATAGTTTAGACTTTAGTTTTAAATTGAAAATTGATTTTATCATGCATGTAACTTTGACATTTTATCAAGATCTAATTACTTCATCTTGCCGACTCCTAATTGGTTATTGAAAAAATGGGGTGTGCTATTTTCCCACAGGGCCTACAAAAAGTGACCAATGACTAATCTAATTATGATTAGTTAATTATATTTGGAAAAATTCTTGGATTCACCCCTAGGGGTGAACCCTTCTCA
>OVAQ01002547.1:0-12344 GCA_900406345.1 Erysimum cheiri | reverse complement strand
TTTTAATATATATCCGCGCGTAGCGCGGAATTAGCTCTAGTTCATATATTAAAAACATAAGATTAAGCTTAAATATGGTAAGTGGCTTTAGTTGAAACAAATGCCCCTATTTAATTACGAAATATTTAATGTGGTGAAATAATTGTGTGATAAACCTATAATTTATATTTCCATTAATTTATATTTTTCTTATGTAAACAGCATATAATAGATATATCAAATTAACAATTTTTATTCATTGACAAGAAAAAAGAAGATTTTTTAATAATTTTTTTATGCAGAGCGGACGAGCTAGGGCCGTAATTCCACAAGAAAAAACCATATGAAAACCCCTAACCAAATGAAAATGACTAGTATTTCGCTTTTGAAAGAAGTTGATCACCAACATAACAACTCCTTTTATCAAGTGGAAACCACTAAGAGTCTATCAAACTTTACATGATTGGAATTGAAATTACATTTCAATCTCATTCTTTGTTGCTAATTCCATTAATTCGTATCAAAATAAATATTAAAATGAATATATAGAGCTCAGAAACGAAAAAGGGAAAAAGAAAACAGGAAGGATAAGTGATGAATAACTTAATGGTTAAAACCAAATTAAAAGAAAAAAGAATAATTTAGTGGTGTCGAGGCCGGTGACCCCTTGGTCCATAGTAGTCTTCGTGGATGTTAGGCAACGTATGATGTGATTTTTTAGATTCTTGATGAACCCTCTGCTTCACTTTGTTTACAGCTTTAAGTTGTTCGTTATTGCTTGTGATACTCGTCGTATAAAAACTTTGAACCACCTATATATAAATGCAATATAAACGAACTATTGAGAACCCAATGAATCAGTCCGTTTATTAAATAGATGTGTTCAGCTTTTAGGTGTATCATTTGTTGAATCTATAGCTGTATTTAGTTGATAGCTTACTTTGATTTCATGATGGATGAGTTCTCTCAAAGCTCTATCCAATCGAGAACCTGCAAAATTTTGCATGACCCTGTTTGGATTAGCATCTTCACGCAAATCTTAATAATGTTTAAATTAGAAAGCTCTAAAATATGTTGAAAAGACAAAAGTAATAACCAAATATAATGTGTTTTATATACCTTGAGCCGACGTTAATAGAAGATAGATGAACAATACATAGATGAACAAAGATGATCTCATTTTACAGACGTATATTATAACTAGGGATCGAGTACGTTCAGAAACCAGGTACAAAGAGAATGGAGTTAAGATGAGTTTATAGTTCTTATGCAGTAGTGTTTAATTATTATTTTTGTTAATTAAGTTTTGATTAGTTACTATGCATATTAAACTATTTAAACAAGATCAATCACTTTTCCCTACTTTTTTGTTTATGTTGTGAAAAGTGCAATCAATTGTCGACATTGACATTGGTTTATTTTAATTAAGTACTTATTAAAATACTTTCGCTTAATAATCATAGAAATAATGCTTCTCTATCTGTCTATCTATTTTCTTCCTACATATTTTACAAACATGTAGTAGTTCATAATTAATGAGAAAAAATAAACAAATAAATACACTGTTGAGGTTTTTTTTTTTTTTTATGTAAGCCAACATTAGTTATCTTCTATTTAATTTGGGTTCATAACTTTAATTAGTTGGGTTTATTTTTTTCTAAAACATGGAGCCAAATGAGGCATTCTTAAGTAGACTCAATTTCTGAAACGACCCACAAGTACAAAAGATATTGCTAGCTTTACAATTTTAACCATTTTACTTGTTCACTCGCTGTTTTTTTTATATAAAAAAAAACTTGCTAAATACTATAAATTATTGATTTTAGGGGTTTGGTGAAATGAAACCCAAGAAAGACACTAACCTTTTATTCGGACGGAACTTAAAAAAGAGAGGGACAAAATCGCACGTTATGCTCTCTCGCTTGCTATGCATAGTCTTGTTGTGGCATGTCTTTTTCTTCTGGTTTAGTGTTATTTAATTAACTAGGGCTACTTCCGCGCTACGCGTGGATATGTTTTAAAATATTTTTTTTAATTGAGTTTTGTTTCTTTTTAAAAGAAAACTGTTTATTAAAAACAGTTTGTACCTAATATATCTTTGGATTTTGACATTTGTTTATCATAACAAATACACGATTAAGTAGAATAGATATTTGTCTCCACTAATGGTTAAGGGCCTAAATGGACCAAAATAAGGTGAGAAAGTCTGCGGATCCGATTATAAGATGAATCAAATAGCAACGGGTCTGGATACCTTCATAACAGGTCGTATCTAATGAAGAAAGAGAGTGAATTTTTTGATCGCCGAGAGGAAGAAAGGTCTTTGCTCTCTCGTCTTCTACTCTCTCCGGACCAAAGAAATCAAGTCATGTAGCAATCAATATACATTTTTTTTCTTTTGTTTTGATTACACAAGCTCATATGTTTCTTACTTGCCCAATTTGAAGTCAAACAAATACATTAGTCGAACATGCGCTACGGCGCGGGATTATTTTCCATTTTTTTCTATTTTTCTTTTCTAATTTCATAAGTTAATATATGTTGTTTAGAATAAGTTTCTTAAGTTTTTGATAAGTTGAATGATAATTTTGTGTTGTTGTTATTATTATTTACATCATTGTATAAATTTTGAATATTTAATTTAATAAATTTAATTTTTGAATATATTTTAAATTTTATTACTTTTATACTATTTTCATTTCTTATCCTAACGTAAATATACTGATTACACAATTATACTTAATACCAAAATAAAACCAAAATTAAAGGGAAAGTTAATACTTTGACTATCTTTTTTCTAACAAAGATAACAAAAGAAGAAGAAAAGAAAAAAAAAAAACACTTTTTCTACCACACCATTGAATTTGGACCGGTAAGAAAGTGAACGTTCGGTTAAACCGCACCACTTCATACGCTACAACATTCGAAAGGCAGTAATTAAGAAATGAAATGGTTATAAAAACTGTGCATCCCAACGCTCTCCTATCACTATCTTATTCACAAGATATTATGATGATGATGATCATCTGATGGTTCATAATAAAACTCATGCAGACAGGCCAACTTAACCATTTTTCATCTTTTTTTTTTTTGGGTTTGTGTACTACTTAATAAATATATGGACATCACATAACTATAAATATATGAGCATCACATAACCAAACTACGTACTATATAATTGCACAAAAAGTTACTTTGTAATACTGTCCCCTCTCTGTTCAATATGTATTTTCTAGCTGACGCTGACGTAAGAGTCTCAAGGAAGCTCTGAAACAGAGGATCTAATAACCTTTGAACACTGATGTAGCAAAAAGAAATTTAATCATTAAAACTTGGCTTTCAAATATTTGGCATAAACCTTAAATCAATGTAAAAAAGTATTAAGGGAAAATGCGTCAAAAGCTTTGGCCAAGTAAGAGTCAGCAATCAGCAAAGGGAAATGCATCAGCCATGGAGATAATTTGATAGTTTGAGCCTTTTGAATCACTCTCTCTTGTGCATAGGACAACATATAACACTCACATCCTCTCGCCACTTCTTCTTCAACCTCATTGATCCATGCGTCATCACATCTATACCACAACCCTTTAAGCCTCAGATACGTCATATAGTGACCTGATTCCAACATCCCCGAGTGAGTTACAACCGCAAATATCTCAAATTTCGCTGATGGAGATGATGACGATGAACTCTCATA
Organism: Erysimum cheiri; assembly: GCA_900406345.1. NCBI lineage: Eukaryota > Viridiplantae > Streptophyta > Magnoliopsida > Brassicales > Brassicaceae > Erysimum > Erysimum cheiri. Next base: position 8,668 of record OVAQ01002547.1, on the reverse strand, counting down.
CTCGCCTTCTCCATCAAAGGCAAATATTATGTTCCCAAACCACTTTTCGATGATGGAGGAAGAAAGGTAAGGAGACATGTTTAGGCGGAACGGATACTGCAAGTAGCTATCGATTTTTCTCGAGGTTTTACGGGTAAGAGAATGTTCAAAACGCTTTACGTGCAAGCAAAGAAGCAGAGGAAGTCTTCTTATTGACATTTGTTTGGAAGATTCTCTCTTTTCTCCGCAGCTTTGGCAATTTAGTTTCTGGTCCGGACCTAGAAAAGTATATAATACCTTTTGCGTTTGTTCTTCAAGACAGTGGAAGAAGATGGATTGATATGCCAATTCCTCTTTCTATGATTAATGAACCAATTGTTTATCTGCTTTAGCTGCAAACCTGTCTCCTGCACCAACCTCGCCTTATATATCTTCCTCCTGCAAAATCAATAATTTGATATGCTACCTGAGTAAATGGAAGAAGTTAAAAAAGAGATTTCAGATGAGTGAAAGAGAAAGAGAGAGAACTCACGGTAGGGTAAGGTCATTTGGAATGAGATTGCCACCATGTTTTGAAAATAGAGTTAGTAACAGGCGAATCTAAGGGTAACAGGCGACTCAATTAGCACTGCAAGCTGCTCAAACGGTAGTGACTCTATAATCTTCAAACCATCATTAGCTTTCGCCAAGCCCAAGGTTGTCCTTTTCTGCCTCACAAAGCACCTCCAACACCTATAAACAACCCAAAGCAATCCATACTATCAAAAAGCTATTAAAAGAAAGAATATAAGAGAATTGTGTAACGCTTTATTACCTTGACAACTTTCTAGAGAAAAGAACAGCATCTTCCTGCATCATATCGCAATAGAGACTAATAGAATCACGATGTCTTCTTCTCTGACGAAGAATCTCCAATCTAAGTCTCTTTGCCTGACGTATCAAACGCCAAAAAACGTAAGATTAAGAAACAGAACAGATTAAAGAAACACAAAAACCAAAGCTTACTCTTTGCAATTTGTCTTCAAGTTTATCCCTCTTTTTACTTCTCTCCATCTCACGCTGATTAGAAACAGAGTTGGCAACGTGACGTACTTGTTGGACACGAGCACGTGCTTTCTTCTTCTCTGCAACCCGAGACGTTTCTTCTCAGCAGCTACACGTTTCTGATTAATCGAAGCACGAACTCTTTCCTTATATACTTGTTCTCTCTCGCCATCCTCCTCATCATAGACTGTGACGTTCTCTCTTTCGCACCAGCCCTTCNCACAAGCCCTTTTCTGATGCGATGCCTTGAGAATCTTCATTCTATTAGCTTCAGCCTTTTGAACACGAGACTCCACTTGAGTTCCAAGCTTCACACATTCCCTCTCTGATCGAATCTCCACGCTTGTTTTTGTTGCTTGTCTTAACTCATCAAACTTNTTTTTGCTGCTTGTCTTAACTCATCAAACTTCGCTAAACGCATCTGTGCTTTCGCAAGAATCTCCAACCTGACAATTTTCAACAATCAAATCAATCTACACAGAGACAGAGAGAGAGACATAATTGCAGAGATCATCAACAGACTAACACTTTGAATTGAATTTTCACCTTTTTTGTTCAGCAGCAAGAAGCCTTGCTTCGATCCGTTGGCCAAGTTCTTCATCAGATGACCGTGAAGGGCTTGTAGGTTTCGCANTGATAAAATTGCTACACACTCGAAAAACATAAATCAGAATTCACGAAAAAGAGAAAAATGTTATGAAAATTACATTAAAATAAGAAATCAACGACTTAGTCTTTCCAGAAGTAAGGCTTAATCGGGAAATTTAAAAAACAAAGAGAGACGAATCCTCCGTGGAACTCTCATCACCGCCGAATGAATACTCTCCAGAACGATCGCTTCCCCTCGATCTTCCTCCATACTTTCAATCAATCGCTAAAACGACCTCGATCAACGATCCAATGAATTTAACCAAAGAAAACAATTTTCAGAGATAAAAGTCGAAGAAGAAGAAGCGACACGGAAAGAAGTTGCTTTGTGTATTTTCTTGTCACAATTATGGCTGTAGTGGATAAATCATTGAATGAATTGAGAAGAAGAAGATATGTGCAATTAAGAACAACAGGAAGTGGTGAAGATGGATAAGAGGAATCGATATAACGGAGAAGAAAACGAAGAAACCAGAGAGCAAGAAAGAGAATTGTGTGGGCTTTTGTATTTTTATTTCGTTTTATTTTTTTAATTGGGGTTGCTGATGTGGCATTTTTAGATGAATTTGAAATTTGCTGATGTGGACACTCTCAAAAGCCAAGAGAACCCCCTTTACTTAGTATATATTTTATCAGCTTCACCCACCTTCACTTTTTTTGTCATCTTTTACATACAAAGTATTTGTATATGTAATGCCTGCGTGAATAAATAAGAAAAAAACACATGTCACTATAAGATTCAAAATTGATTTGGAAGCATTGAATGCTGTTTTTACTAATTTTTCTTCTTCTAATTATATTAAAATTGTTATATTTATTAATTGGAGTTACACAACTTTAGACACATATCAGATTCTGGCTGACCAATTTCTAGTCTAAGAACGTTTCACTGAACGAATCTCACAACATGTGAATTAATGTAACGAACACTAGTGACGCAACTTGAAACACCCCAACCCGGTTTTCTTGAATTAATTCACCAATTAATAATTCCATACTTACTAATCAGTTATCCAAATTAAACAAGTCAACCAACAATGCGGAAACGACCAATAAACCAGCAACCTAGCGAGTTTACTAATACATGAATGGTTCTCAAAACAATCATAACAACAATAACATCAAGTCCCTAGATCATCCTCCTCCTCATCGCCACGATTCCACGATCCACACAATGCCTTACATGCATCACAAACACAAATGAGATGCGTGAGTATTATCACAAATACTCAGTGAGGCGATCCTCCCATCTACGAGCTATACACACAAGCTAGATAGATATAAACAACAAACATCATTCAATACAAGCAAACCTACACCACCACAGGAACCACACATCACAAACAAGCCGAACTGGTTTCACCAAACCTTAGTATCGGTCGATACCAGCACCTGGTATCGGTCGATACTAACAAAATCTTGCGACGTTCTGACGGACCTGTGTCGATTGATACCATCCCTTGGTGTCGATCGACACCACTCCAGGTCCTTCACGAACAACACGATTTCAACCCAGAAATCTGCAGGAAACCTCTACCTGCAACCACAACTCTAATCCAACACATAAAGCAATCAAATCATGCAATCCCAACAGGATAAACACAACAATCAACCATGGATTCAACCCCAATCCATCACACNCACCACTCCAGGTCCTTCACGAACAACACGATTTCAACCCATAAATCTGCAGGAAACCTCTACCTGTAACCACAACTCTAATCCAACACATAAAGCAATCAAATCATGCAATCCCAACAGGATAAACACAACAATCAACCATGGATTCAACCCCAATCCATCACACAATCTCATATCATCAATCAATCAGTCTCCAACGCTTAGATAAGCCCATGGTCACGCACTCACCTTAGTTTTCGGATTGACGGAGAGAAGAACGCATCTTCACACGTTCCAGCAACCCCACCACGCCTCAAATCTCCCTCTCCACAGAGAGATCTCTCAAAAACCACCACAGAAACTCGCAGGAATGCTCACAGTGACTCACAAAGACTCTCCTCTCTCTTCTCTGTTCTCAGAAAACGATCAGAGGCTAAAAGAAGCCCTAAAGTCGAGTTCCCCTCTTTTATAAGCGATCCCTAGGGTTTCTCTAACCCTAACCGGGCAAACCGAGCAAACCGATCGATTTCTGAAAACAAACCGCCTTGTGAACCAATTACTAGTGTCGATCGACACACCCAATGGTGTCGGTCGACACCAACAACCAGAAACTGATTCACGGGGGTTACACAACTAGTATAGTGGGAAGGGTCTCAAAATGATTATTAGGCATTTTGTATAAAGTTTTTTTGATGATCCAGTAACCGGATTTAAACCGGAAATATTTCGATGGAATTGAATAGACCGTATCAAGAATTGGGCCTTAAGCCCGATAAACTCGGCACCGACCTGCCAAGGGAAAAGAAATGTCGACGAAAAGGAAATATAAGCTTAAATCAGATAAGATATTACACAATCTCGGAAGATAAGTAAAACTGAAGATTATCCTCCGGAAAGGAACCACGTGACGCACAATATATCAATAGAAAGCCCTGAGTCTCAGCTTTCCAAAAAGATCAACCTCATCCCGATCTAGCTTACCGGCTAAGCATTGTTGCTATATCCATACATCTGATGCTAAGCAATCCTAACACCGTTGTCGAGATAAGTACATTTTATCACCTCATGCTTTAATTTTAATATTATTGTTTCTCTATTTATAAAACTGAATGCTTGTTCATCGAGTTACAAAGACACATCGTCACTCAAGACAAAACTTTAAACTGAGTTCTAACTTGAAAAAGTCGAGCATGCCTTGCATCAAGCTACATTTAAAGTCAAGCTCAACGTTCACAATTATGCGTAAGATCTTTCGCAAATAACTCATAAACGTGTCGTTTACTAGGTTTTCATAACGGGATAAGCCGAGCTCACTCTTAGGCATTAATNAACGTTCACAATTATGCGTAAGATCTTTCGCAAATAACTCATGAACGTGTCGTTTACTAGGTTTTCATAACGGGATAAGCCGAGCTCACTCTTAGGCATTAACGCTTAATCGTATATTTTAGGCAAGGTAAGGCCGAGCTGCATATCGCACCTATTCTAGAATAATCGGTTTAGCTTGTTCAGGAACTTTGCAAAACTAAATCCCGAGAATTTGGAGATATTCTCAGTTTATGCCTAGGTACTCTTTCTTCCTGGAGTTCGCCGAACTAGGTGGGGACTAATTGTAGGTGCAAGTTTTAGCATGCTCCTCATAACCCGAACCGGAAATATCTCGATCGAATTCAATGGACCGGGTCAAGAATTGGGCCTTAAGCCCGATTAGCTCGGCACCGACCTGCCAAGGGAAACGAAAGGTCGGCGAAAAGAAAAGATAAGCTCAAATCAAAGAAAATATTATGCGATCTCGAAAGATAAGGAAAACTGAAGATTATCCTCCGAAAAATAAGGAAACATATCGAGAGCTGGAACACCTCTCATATAAATAGAGATCTCGAAGACCTAGAAAGAAGACACATACACAGAGAAAACCCCTAGAGATAATAACTCTTGTTCTTGAAATAATCCTAATTCTCTTTGTAATTTGAACTACGAACGGCTTGACCTCTTCATCGGGTACGTAAGCAGCTCTCCAACCTTAGCTGTGATCAATAAAAAAACTCCTTCGATCTTTGATTCTCTTTTTTATTTTTAAGAAAATTGTTTGTGTGCAAACTCGGTTTTCTCAACCCCCATGCCATATGTTTGAATGCTACCCTCAACCTTGTACGTATTCATTTAAACGTATTTTTCCAGTTTTGTTTCTTTTTTTCTCCTTCCTACATTTTAATTTTTTAAGAGTGAATTAGATTAGTAACTATTTGATAAAATATTTAAAAATGTAGAGCATAATTTACAAAATTAAGAAAATCGCATAAGTATGAACAAAATACCCGGATCAGAAAATATGAATCGAATCTAACTCAATATACCTGATTCAAATCCGATCTAAACCTGATGAAATCTCCAAACAGATTTTAGAGGCCGGTACTTCGGATATTCAAAAAAATCCGACCCGAACCCAAATCCGAACGGGTATCCAAAAAGTCTGAAACTAACTAATTCATTAATCCTTTTCACATATCTTCAGATATTTTGTTTACCTTCGGACATTTAAAATAGTTTTNTTGTTTACTTTCGGACATTTAAAATAGTTTGTGTAGTTTTGTTAGTAGATTATTTGGATAATCCAGATACTTTTAGGTAGTTTAGAATTTTTAAGCAGGGATAATTATGTTACCTAATTTAAATATATGGGGAACATTTTCAGATAATTTCAGGTATGTAGGATAATTTTGAGTAATTTTGAATTTTGAATAAAATCCGATATGAACCAAACCCGAAAGAAACTGAATCGAACCCGATACAAATATTAAAAATAGGCGAATGGATCCTATAAGTCTAAACCTGAAAATTCTAAAAACCTAAACTGAACACGAACGCCTGTTGATACCGGATCCCGATCCCAAGATTGGGCCCAAGGAAAAAGGCCCGATCGCTTTGTGAGCCTCATTAAAAGAAAACTTATAAGAAGAAGAAGCTTGGAAATGATAGTTGAGTTCCGAAGAAAGGGGATTCACGAAGAAGGCCCAAGAGTCGAAGCCCACGGAGAAATTCAAATGGAGCTGTTACAAGATTAAAGACAAGAGCAAAACCGAAGCAATTAATGAGAATAATTGTAATAAATGTGATTAATGTCTTAGGAATTAGGGTATAAATATGAGAAGATCCCAATGTAAAGTTTCTGGCAATAATACTCATACTTTATACTTTTTCTAGAGCCAATTATTGTCGATTATCGTTCACTTTATTTTACTTTTAATTCATTATATTGAGTGTTGGATTCAGAATCCACATTTGGTTATTATCGTTCACTCACATAGTCTTCACTAACGTAATCCCTATCTTTGTGGTTATTTTTCTGTTTGAAAGAACTAATCATCATGTCTACTCACGATGTGGATACCGCGAACCCTAACGCTGCTGTGACGGATGCAATCACTGTTGTGGAGAATATCTAAAAAAACTACGATATTGTCACCGCTCGTAATGGGGACACCGTCAACGCCAGCGACCGTACCTCCAATCCTACCGACCAATCGGCAATTATTACAGTTCGAAACTTCTGATGAGCAAAACTCATTACCTACAAACACTGATCTTGCTCAGGGTAACAGGACTGAAAACGTGATCAACATAACTGCGCCAGACGGGCAGCGAGACACTCAAACTACGGCAGTACATTTACCTTTAAATACGGCTCATATTAATCAAAATATCAGCTTGAGTTACTAATATGTACAGCGCGAGCTCAAAGAAATGCGAGCTAAGTTCCCGAAATCGACCGAGTTATCGAGGAAACTCGACGAAATCCATTCAGCACGGAAATAACAAACATTCGGTTCAAAAATCCTCGTCGATCTAAATTACCTGCCTATAATGGGATAAGTGATGCCAGGAACTATTTGGCAGCTTTCCAGATCGTTGTTGGCCGATTCGATTTAGAAGAATGCGAACAAGATGCTGGCTGTTGCAAGATTTTCTCCGAGCACTTATCTGGTCCAACTTTGTTATGGTTCACTCAACTTGAATCAGGATCCATAAAAAGTTTTAAAGACCTCTCTTCAGCTTTCCTCAATGAGCGACTTCGTAAGTACATTACAAAATTCAAGGAAGTCATGAATCAAGATTTCGCGAGGAAATCATCGTGAATAATCCAATGAACATTCAAGCTAATAGTTGGATAGAAGCTGAAGAAGATAGGATATCCGTCACGAAGAAGTTTAAAAACACGCAAGTTTCTGCCAAGCCAAATAATCAACCTCAAAACAAAAAGTTTGAGCCAAAGAATCAGGGAGATCAAAAGCGCTTTGGAATCAATCCTCATAGCAACAACATCTCGAAACCTAACTTCGGAAAAGGGAAAAATTCCTCTTTTAATACTTGGGTCCGAGATGAAAATGCATATTGCGATATTCATAGGGTCAATGGGCATGCAACCAAGGATTGTGGGATCTTAAAGCGTCATCTCGCAAACTTGTGGGCGTCCGAAAATTTGGCAAACTTCAATATTGAAGAATTCATACTTCAGTATCATAAAAATAGAGAGACTCCAAGACAATCTCAGGCTAGTAATAAACGTCCTAAAATTATGGAAATAGCCTATCGGAAGGTCCAAAGCAGCGAATAAACGTCATCATGGGAGGATCCAAATTATTTGGTGATTCAGTTCAGGAAATAAAGAAAAATCAACGAATGGCGGTGATGAATATGGCGCGAGCACCAACTCTAAGTTTGCAAACTACAGTGGTGAGTTTTGAAGAGGAAGCCACTTCCCATCAGTCTAAACCACATGATGATGCGCTCGTGATCACTTTGGACGTGGCAAACTTCGAAGTGACAAGGAGTTCTGTAGACATCATTTTCCTCCGAACTCTCGAGAAGATGGGGATCTCATGAGCAAATATTGTTAAAAAACTAATGCCCTTGATCGCTTCCACAAACGAAACTTCGATGTCTTTAGGAACCATTAAGTTACCAGTTCTCGCAGCGGGTGTACCAGTCATCGTGGAGTTCACAGTTTTTGACAAACCTGCTTCATATAATATAATCCTTGGAACACCATGGATTTACCAAATGAAAGCTGTACCTTTGACGTATCATCAATGCATCAAGTTCCCATCAAGCGAAGGAGTCAAACCCATTTATGGAGATCAAAAAGTGTCCCTATCGTGCTACCTAGCAAGTGATTTTTTNAATCAGTTGTAGTATTTTAGGGTCGAATCCACAGGGACCAGAGATGCACTATAAGATAATTAGAATAAATACAGCTAGGAGAAATTCAATAAATTTGGTTTTAGGCAAGCGATTAATCAAAATAGACGATTCAGATATATAAACAAGTATTAGGTCTATGGTATTCTTCCAGGATGTGAAACAACAAGCAAGTCGA